>BROG01000258.1:790000-916413 GCA_030159075.1 Atrina japonica | reverse complement strand
ACTCGACCAATACCCGACTGGTACGATGAGGCTAAAATAGGAATATTTATGCATTGGGGGGTATACAGCGTTGCGAGTTACGGAAGTGAATGGTTTTGGTATTACTGGAAAACGAAACGTCTGCCGGGTTTTGTGAACTATATGAAGGATACTCGTAGACCGGACTTCACCTATCAAGACTTTGCAGCTGAATTTAAAGCCGAGTTTTTTAATCCAAAGGAATGGGCGGATATATTTCAAGCTTCGGGTGCCAGGTACAGAAATCACATGATGGCTAAATCACATGATAAATTTGCATTTAGTCGCGTTTGTCTTTCTGTACTGGCAATGTTTTGATAGTGCTATCTAGGTCTATGTATTGGCACAGTGTATTTTAGTCTGTACATCACTGCATAATTATAATATTAGGCAGACTTTTCTTCCCCGATTTTAAGCGCTTTTTGGCAAATCGTGATTTTACAAAAGAAAAAAAAACACTTAAAATCGGGACAGAAATTTCGACCTATAATAATATAGGCTATGCTTACATTTATTTTGATAATTTTATAGAAATTTACATTATTCACTTGCTTCCTGTCAAATAATGCAGTGTAGACATAGGTCAACTTGTCGGACAATCATGTCAAATTGTTAGACAATTATGTCAGCTTGTCATACAATCATGTCAAGTGTAGACAAATATATATGGTACTTATGACAGCTTGTCAGGACAATCATGTAAAATTGATTCAAAATCATGTCAGCTTGTCAGGACAATCATGTAAAATTGATTAAAAATCATGTCAGCTTGTCAGGACAATCATGTAAAATTGATTCAAAATCATGTCAGCTTGTCAGGACAATCATGTAAAATTGATTCAAAATCATGTCAGCTTGTCAGGACAATCATGTAAAATTGATTCAAAATCATGTCAGCTTGACAGTGTACCAGGTTATTTTATTTTATTGCCAAATTTTATCTCTGGAATAATTTAATGAACTTATCCATTAGGTTACATGTACATGTGTATGCTATCATTATTTTCCAGGTTGTTAGTCTGATGTTATGCATAAAGAATCTGAATCATTTGTTGTTGTTGTTGTTGTTTGTTTCCAGATATATTGTGTTGACATCAAAACATCATGAAGGATACACTCTATGGCCATCTAAGTATTCATGGAATTGGAATGCCATGGACGTTGGACCTAATCGGGATCTAGTTGGTCAGTGTTTCACAACATTGTTATCAAAACGTTTTCCTTCTGTATTCATAACAACATTCTGTCATACATATGTATGCTAGGGTTACTTCGAATTAAGTGGGAAAGTTTGCCAGTTTTCTTGCGGAAGGTCGGTGGTCTTTACCCAGGTAACCGGGGTTTCTCCTCCACCAATAAAAACTGGACGCCATCATATGACTGAAAGATTGTTGAGTATGGCGTAAAACAAAAAATCAAATCAAATCATACATATGTAATACATGCTCACAAAGAAATGTGGTGGAATATGGGAATTGGATATGATTTAACCCAACTGGATATGTTAATACAAAATTCAAGAAAAAGTTTTACATGTAGGAGAAATGCTAATGCAAAAAAGATCATATTTTCTACTACTTTTACACAAAAGTGTTTTCAGGGAAGGTCACATGTTTATTTTGGAAAGCAATATTGCTATGTATACAATTTATATGCATGTCCAAAATAAAATATCAATTTGCTTGTGATTTGCCACAGATATAGATAAGGGAGGGAACTCCTGTTTAAACATACAGTAGAACTTCAATCACAATCAATGAGTCGAAATTCAAGGGACCACCTAGAAAAGTGTGAAACATCGCGACTTGGACTCCTGGATGGTAACTGAGAACCAGACGTTTTTGTTTCACAGGTTCTTTAAGGTATATATAACTGCTTCAAAAGCATTTAAGACATAAACAGTCATTATGATTAATAATTAGTGCTACATTTAAACATTGAGTGTTTATGAGAAGGAGAAGAATTATCATGAGATAATGTAAATTTTGACTTTGATTATATGCAGGAATTTTTGTTGTTTTTATAGAAATGGGCCCAAAAATTATTTGAAATATCGAGAAATTCAACTCATGAAAATTCAAATTATAAAATGTGTACATGTAGCGTTAAATAACAAAATTATTCAGGACATTGTGAATAGTTCGAAACATTGAGAAATTCAACTCATTGAAGTTCTACTGTATATCATGGATTGACGTATATCATGTGTTGATGTTTTTTAGTTTGTTTTTAATGATTCTGATTGTTTTTTCGTATATAATTTTCAAAGTTGTTCACTTAGAGCATGTACAATGTACTTGTATCAACTGTTCACAGATTTGTGATGGATAACACAGTGTGCAGATGTACATGTATCAACTGTTCACAGATTTGTGATGGATAACAGTGTTCAGATGTACTTGTATCAACTGTTCACAGATTTGTGATGGATAACACAGTGTGCAGATGTACTTGTATCAACTGTTCACAGATTTGTGATGGATAACACAGTGTTCAGATGTACTTGTATCAACTGTTCACAGATTTGTGATGGATAACACAGTGTGCAGATGTACTTGTATCAACTGTTCACAGATTTGTGATGGATAACACAGTGTTCAGATGTACTTGTATCAACTGTTCACAGATTTGTGATGGATAACACAGTGTGCAGATGTACTTGTATCAACTGTTCACAGATTTGTGATGGATAACACAGTGTGCAGATGTACATGTAGCAACTGTTCACAGATTTGTGATGGATAACAGTGTGCAGATGTACATGTAGCAACTGTTCACAGATTTGTGATGGATAACACAGTGTGCAGATGTACTTGTATCAACTGTTCACAGATTTGTGATGGATAACAGTGTTCAGATGTACTTGTATCAACTGTTCACAGATTTGTGATGGATAACACAGTGTGCAGATGTACTTGTATCAACTGTTCACAGATTTGTGATGGATAACACAGTGTGCAGATGTACTTGTATCAACTGTTCACAGATTTGTGATGGATAACAGTGTTCAGATGTACATGTAGCAACTGTTCACAGATTTGTGATGGATAACACAGTGTGCAGATGTACTTGTATCAACTGTTCACAGATTTGTGATGGATAACAGTGTTCAGATGTACTTGTAGCAACTGTTCACAGATTTGTGATGGATAACACAGTGTGCAAATGTACATGTAGCAACTGTTCACAGATTTGTGATGGATAACACAGTGTGCAGATGTACTTGCTCATACATATACGTGTACATGTAGTTAGTGAGGAATTCATGGCGAAATGGGTTATAGCAATTTATTGACCATTTAAATTACAAGAACTCCAGGCCTCAACAGTCACACTTGAGTTAGATGTTGTATTGTTGTTTAACATCCGACTCGCGGATCTTTCAGTTTCACTCCTATGGAGACATCACCAAATGCCAGTGAAGGGTTGCCAAGTTTGGCCTATGCTCAGCACTTATGGCCATTGAGCAGTGAGGGTTCTTTAACATGCCGACACCAACTGTGACACGGGGCCTCAGTTTTTACTGTCTCATCTGAAGGACAGGAAAGCCAGCCGCCTCCACCAAAGTTTGAACCTGCTACCCTCCTGTTGCAAATCGAGCACTCTATGGTGGAACCACAATACTTGAGTTAGAGTAAGGCTGATAAACTGGTTCAAATAACTTAAGTCGCATGACTTACGACCTACACTGTATGACGTCTTGATAAAACACACACCCCTGATCTCTCTCCTCTTGTCAGCACAGGGTCAAGCTTCACTGGAATCCAAGCTGAATATGTTGCAATGCTACTGGTGGCATTTTCCCACACCTTTTCCTTCTACAATTCAAAATGGGTTGCCACTATCAGGGGTCAACGATCATGAAATTTTACACTAGTCTGCACAACAAGTCGTACTGAAATCTACTTGTTTGATGGAGTGCAAAAATGACTTTGTCCAAAAATCAAGTGTTGCATTACGCGTAAAACATGAGAAAAGCAACAACAAAAATGCATATTCATGATCATCTTTTCCTGATTTTGATTTTATTATACATGTAGGTGAGCTTTTGGATGCTGTCAGGAGTAAAGGTATACATGGTGGACTATACCACTCTCTGTTTGAGTGGTTCAACCCACTGTACATGAAGGATAAAGCAAATGGATATACCACAAAGGATTTTGTAAAGGTAGATCATTTGAGTATTCTTATAAAAAGGGTACTTTTTTGGAAGGGGGTTATTATATTGAATTTAGATCTATTATCCCTCAGCTGATGGTTTTTGCTTCCTTACTTCTATTTTTATTTATTTCTTTTTTAGACTAAAACTATGCCAGAATTATTTGAGCTTGTTGAACGATACAAACCGGACATCATTTGGTCAGATGGTATTGACATTGCCAACAGCACGTACTGGACTGCAACTGAGTTTGTCCAGTGGCTTTATAATGACAGGTACAGTATACAGTGGCTTTATAATGACAGGTATAGTATACAGTGGCTTTATAATGACAGGTATAGTATACAGTGGCTTTATAATGACAGGTATAGTATACAGTGGCTTTATAATGACAGGTATAGTATACAGTGGCTTTATAATGACAGGTATAGTATACAGTGGCTTTATAATGACAGGTACAGTATACAGTGGCTTTATAATGACAGGTATAGTATACAGTGGCTTTATAATGACAGGTATAGTATACAGTGGCTTTATAATGACAGGTATAGTACACAGTGGCTTTATAATGACAGGTATAGTATACAGTGGCTTTATAATGACAGGTATAGTATACAGTGGTTTTATAATGACAGGTATAGTATACAGTGGAATCTGTCTTTAGAGACCACCTTTTCTGCCTCTGAAATGTCACCTCTCAAGACAGGTGGTCTCTCAAAAGAGCTTTTATTTACAATGATATTTAATGTAACTAAGTGGATTTCAAAATGTGATCTCAAAATACAGATGGTCGTTCATGACAGTGGTCTCTCAAGACAGGTACTACTGTAGTTAATGATTTGTCAAAATGAGAGCCAATGACATACAGTTCTCCACTCAGTAAATACATGAAAATGATGAAGCTAGAAAATACATACATTGAATTGATTACTGAATCTGATTGGTCAGTATGTTGAAAAATAATCCTGATTCTTCTTAAGAGATGCACATAAAAGCCAGCTACAGGTACCATTACTGAAATCAAGACCTCTTTGGCTGAGAGGTTTTTACTTTGTCACACAGTTTACACAAACATTTTAACCTAGTCACAACGTTTTAGTCATTTTTCTAACCCAATCATACAATTTTATACATACATGTCTTTGTTTACTTAATCACTATTTTTACAGTCTTTATTACGCAGTCACCCTGTTTTATGCAGACAATTTTTTCAAAGTCATGGTCTTTTGCAGACATTTTTTCCATGCCACAGTTTTAAACAAACATTTTAAAGACTTTTTTTGCCCTATCACACAATTTATAAAAACATTTTTTACCTACTCACACAGTTTTGTATTACCCATTTCACTCACTCACAATTTGACAAACTGTGCAGATTTTCTTTACCAAGTCACAAAGTTTGTGCACAATTTTTGGTATATACAGTGCTACTTGCTGTGAAAGATGGCCCCTCTGCCACTGAAATGTGGTCTTTTAAGATAGGTGGTCTCTTAAAAGAGATCTCATGGTTTTTCGAATGTGGTCTTTTAAGCCAGGTGGTCTTTCACCAGCATGGTCTCTCAAGACAGGTGGTCTATCACTTGAGCTGTCTCTCAATACAGGTGGTCTTTCACTTGAGTGGTCTCTCAAGACAGGTGGTCTATCACTTGAGCTGTCTCTCAATACAGGTGGTCTTTCACTTGAGTGGTCTCTCAAGACAGGTGGTCTTTCACTTGAGTGGTCTCTCAAGACAGGTGGTCTATCACTTGAGCTGTCTCTCAATACAGGTGGTCTTTCACTTGAGTGGTCTCTCAAGACAGGTGGTCTATCACTTGAGCGGTCTCTCAAGACAGGTGGTCTATCACTTGAGCGGTCTCTCAAGACAGGTGGTCTATCACTTGAGCGGTCTCTCAAGACAGGTGGTCTATCACTTGAGTGGTCTCTCAAGACAGGTGGTCTTTCACTTGAGCGGTCTCTCAAGACAGGTGGTCTATCACTTGAGCGGTCTCTCAAGACAGGTGGTCTATCACTTGAGCGGTCTCTCAAGACAGGTGGTCTATCACTTGAGCGGTCTCTCAAGACAGGTGGTCTTTCACTTGAGCGGTCTCTCAAGACAGGTGGTCTATCACTTGAGCTGTCTCTCAAGACAGGTTCTACTATACACCTATAATTTTGTTCACTTGATTTTAATCTCTTTGTTGTTTATCTTTCACCATGATTTAATACACAAATGAATCATTTCAGATATTCTGATAGTTGTTAATTTATAGATTTCCCATCTTTCATTGTGAAAGTACTCATAATTTATGTAAATATATTTTCTGTATCTTATTTTTCAGTCCAGTGAAAGATAAAGTTGTTATTAATGACCGTTGGGGAAGAGATACAATGTGTAAACATGGAGGAGTTTTCACTTGTACTGATAGATACAACCCAAGTAAGGATTTTACCAAACCATTTTGGGGTCTCGTTTCAGGACCCTATTCCAATGATAAAATGGCTGATATTTTCCCCCAAAAAAGCAAAAATTCCTAATTTGGAGTTTCAAGATAAAGGATAAAGTATTTCAAAACAAATCTTTGATATTGTTTTTTTTCTGTTTTAGTTAATGTGTATATTTTCCTGATTTTTCAGACTCTGGACTCAAAGTTTAGGAGGTAGGAAGATCCCTGCTTTACCTGTATATACATACTCTTATATCCTGATCCTATCTTATTACAGTAAAACCACCATTAGCAACCACCTGTGTATAAAAACCACCTGGTCATAAAGATCCAATAGTATCATTTGTGTACAAATCAACCTCTGTATAAAGACCACCTCCCTATAAAGACTAGTTTTGTTGTGTCCCTATGGGGGTCTTTATATACAAGTATCACAGTATACATAACCTTACTAAGTCCTACTGATAGATACAACCCCAGTAAGACCTTACATTTTCGTACTTTTCTACTGCGAGATATTACCTCAGTAAACAATTTATGTACATTAAGATATTGTCACTCATTTATCCAGAATCATAACTTGAAGTCCCGTATCAGTCATTACTTTCTGTCGTAAACAGTACCGTCAAATGATGTATTCAGATAGAAATGCTCAGTCATTGTGTGTTTGTGTATCCTTAGTGAAATTATACCAATAGATACAACAATAGTAGAGTACTTCCCTTTATCAAAAAATGTTTTCAGTAAGAGTGATTTGTTAGATATCACAGTATCCAATATAAAGTGAAAAATACCTTAAGTTTGGTACTGCATGTATTACAATAGATGATGCTCTTTAGTATTTTTAGATACTGCCTAGTTTCAACATCTGATTACAGTTAGTCATTATCATTGTAGACATTCTACACATCTGCATCAATGGCATCCATTTTACCATTAACATCATTGACATCAGTTTCAGTTTAGTAACAAGTGTTATTATGTGTGTTTTAAAGCATCATAGATACATGTACATCTTTATTTTTATCTGAAAATTATTGAAATTAATTTGGCTTGAGATTCGCAAAAATTGGTACGACCAACCTCTGTGTGTGTATGTAAGAGGAGTTGAGTGTGTGTATTTGTGTGTTTAGATCTTATGTGTGTGTGTGTGTGTATGCCTCTGTTTGTGTATGTGCATGTGTTTGTGTGTGCTGGTGTGTTTGTTTGTGTGTGCCGGTGTGTTTGTTTGTGTGACATCATCACATCACTAATGTAAACAAATAATTTTTTTCAGAAACATTACAAAAGAAGAAATTTGAGAATGCATTCAGTATTGATAGAAGCTGTTGGGGATATCGACGAGATGTTACCTTGGCAACATTTTTAACTATAGAAGACATTTTAGAACAGCTTATATCTACTATCAGGTAAGTCATGTAAATCTAACAAACTGTTCAGTCAAATCATTTAATGTGGTATCTACATATATTTTGTTGTCTACATACAGAAGATCACAAGCCTTGTCATGATCTTTACAGTATGTAATTACCGACTTATGTCTGGGGCAGAAATCAGCAGTGGTTCGACAGTCTGAGGCCTGTAAGAATACTGACCAGTTTCAGAAATTCCAAACTTGTTCAAATCAGCAAACAAATGAAGTCTTTAAGCAATCTATGAGATTCTCTATGCAATCTATTGGATTTTATTCATATTTTATGCATATTTTTTGTGTTGGTGTTAAAATGTCAAAACATTTCATCATAGGCAATTATACAGGCATAAAGATGTAGTAGATAAACTAAACACATGAATATTTCAGTATCTTACATATATGCTCCGAGTTAATTCCAGTGTAGAAATTTCCATCTGATTCGGTGTTATGGGAACCCATCTAGTCTGCAGCAAAGTCAGTCAGACATTCTATTAGAATGAAATGTAATCATTACTTCCCTACCATTTTTTCAACACCTGTTTTTCATTGAAAGTGAAACAAATGTAAAATCATACAGGTCTTGAAGTGAGAATTAGAGGATGAAGAAAATTCATATGATTTTGATATCTGGACCAAGATGGAGCTAGATAAGATCAACTGTAGAGTAGATTTATTGAATTTTATGTTTTTGAGCGAAGCAAAACAGTCATATAGGGATCAGGCAGATTCTGACGCTGCTCCGTTTTTTCTGCAGTCTCAAAACATAATAGTACACGAAAAGTAAAGCTTTCATCAAGGATATTCAGTGTGTGTTCTTTCTATTCATACATTTCTTTTAACTTATACTGTGATATTATAATTAATCATACTAGCAAAAAAAATAAACCATAGTGACAATTTTGATATTAAAGGATCTTATATATTTGGCTTTCTGTTCATTTACACAAATTAGGATCTACTTCTAACACTGATATGAATACAGAGATTCATCATATAGCCTGCTACCTGAGGCTTTGTGCTTGCACATCGGAAGGCTTCCGGTAGCAGGCAATATTCATTGTATTGAATTTTTGTTGTTGAGGGAGATAACTCCCCAGAAGTTGCACAGCAACTGTCAACAAAAGTTTTGAGTCATGTTGGCATAGGATTTCAATAGTAGCCGATGTCAAGTAAAATTACTTTTGCCCTCCTTGTGAATAACAAAGAGATCCGTAATCCATTATGTGGTTTTTGACAGCGTTTTCTAAACAAACTGTAGATATGCAGAAGTTACCAAAGTTATTCTGAAATCATTGTTCTCTATAGGGATACATCATATTGCCAATGTCTTGTCATCTTAGAGATTGATCTATTTTTAGTTATGTGGTTTTCCCTTTATACAAAGTGTTGTTGCAATACCCCTGATATGAGTTTGAATATAAAAATAAACACAAAATGTTCCTGTTTTTTTTTAGACAGACTTATGAATATAGCTATTAGATATATACAAAAATACTTTAATTCTAATAGGACTTGGAACTCTAGATTTATGGTCCATGGACAAACTAAAAAAGTTCACTTATCCAGACGGTAAATGTAACAGGTTGGGAAAGTCCGGGGTTGCCACTTCTGATCCGGTACTCTTTTAAGTTTACTAGAAGTTTATTAGCTACAGATGTCAATCCACCTGAATCTACTAGATTTTCCAGGCATACCTACAATGAACAGACTTTGTAATTTTTCAAGTGCCCAACGTCATTATGGCCATTCAGGTCTTTGATTTTGACTTGTGTATCATGGATCATTGTGTCGATACGTATCACTTTTCATTCATGTTGTCTAAAAAGTTGTAAAAACCAACTTAAGTATAAGTCATTGCTGTAATATCATCAGGTATGATGTTTTCATCAATCAATCATTGCCTCAAACTCGGTAGCTGCTATATCACTATGCACATTTTGTTTCCTTTTTGTAAAGTGTTTAATTAATGTGTGTTATACTTTATAAATTGTATCAGAATAAAACGTTTTTCTGGATTGTCACACTAGTAACCGACATTTAACAAACATCACAAACCATGTATACCAGTTGATCATTGTATCACTAATAAGTAAGTACACAAAATGTATTGTATTCTTTTGGCTCCAAGAGGAAGTAAAATCAGTTTTGGGGGTATCTTTGATGAGATGTCCGAAAATTCAAGACCAAGCGTGTATAAATCATTATTACGATATTTGCTGATGTTGAAAACATTCCTCTTTTTTTAAAGTTGCGGTGGAAATGTGCTGATCGATATTGGACCAACAGCTTACGGTAAAATACCGCCCATATTTGAAGAACGTCTGCGTCAGCTAGGAGACTGGTTAAAAGTTAATGGAGATGGCATTTACAAGACCATACCTTGGGGACACCAGAATGATACATTTACTCCAAATGTCTGGTAAGCTGGACTTTTTTTTATTTGTCCTATCAGAGAAGTAAAGGGGGGAGAAGGGGACAATAGGCTTTCCCTGCATCTATTTGTCAGTCTGTCTGGTTATGGGTTAGGATAAAGTTATAAGTGTTTAAAATGCAGTGCTCCAGGTAACTTTCTGAGCACTTTCTGATACCCATAATTTCGGCTCAGTTGGTAGCGCGATGGACTCTTGATCATGAGTTCAAGGCCAGCTGGTGGCAGGTTGGTTTCCTGTCCTTCGGATGAGACAGTTAAAAAACCGAGGTTCTTGAGTGGGATGTTAAACATCAATAAACAAAACAAACCCATCATTTCCAAATCCAGTGGGTATTTTTACCCACAAAAAAGTGGGTTTTTCCAATTCTGTTGCCATATTACGATTGCCATTGATTTTACTATAAAGGTTTGATTGCTAAGATACCATATATTGATCTTTTTTAATTGTCTGTACAATGTAAGTCCACAATTTAAACATCTGGGTTTGGGTCAGCTTGACTACAGAGCTTTAACACACATTGTGACCAAAGACCGTTAAGAACTACTGAACTCAATATTTTATCTCTTAGCAGGTTTCAGATCCAATGTGTTTAATTTTATTTTTATGCAAATACGATGCTTATCTGGAGCGCTGAATAATGCTTTCATAGGTAGGGAATTGATTGAACAATACTCTCAGAATATTTTCCAGGTAGGGGACATCAATTGATTCATCAATACTTTCAGAATGCTTGCTCTTTTTATTCCCCCAAGTTTTTGGTAAATTTGTTTTCTTGTTGCAAAACTTTCTATCAAATAATTTTAGTTTCTTTTCTCAAATCTTCAAGGGGCATTTGCAAAAACTTTTCTTTCCATTTTTACTTCTTAGATTGGTATATAATAACTAAAAAGAGATATACACTGGCGTAAAAATTCTTATATTCCTATATATTTTGTGAAAATCGCTTAAGAAACCCACTTTGGCAATTATTCACTTACAATTGATTAATCCAACATTACTATTTGTATCATGTCTATATGCATACCACTTTGGACCCAACTTTACTTTCACAAAATATATAGGGATATACATTTTTTATGTCTGTAAATAGCTCTTATTTGTTATTGTACATCAAAATCAAATAGTAAAAGTATAAAAAAAAAAATCCAAATAACTGTTTATGGTCAACACAGCTAATGCCCCTTTATTTGACTTTGGTATGTTGTTCTACCTCGTTCAGATATGGGATAAGTTCAGTTATGTTATGGGACTTAAACATATCTATGAATGAATTAGCACTCTGAAGAATATAGTCTTTTGAACACATCTTCTTTTTTTTGTCTTTAATTTATTCAATGAATGTATCTTATTTCTCAGAATAAAAGTAGTGATACCCTTCCATATTATTTTCATATTAGAATTGCGTAATAATAATAGACAGATCAAAACTGGCTCATACTAATCATAATAGCAGAGTTACAACTTTACAACCCACAAACCATAATTGACTAATCCAATACAATAGAAAAGAGTATTACATAAAGATAGTGGGGGTGAAAGGTTCAACCCTGCACTAGTACAATAAATCATTTGAAATTCCAGAAAATTGTAAATTCTGTTTGATGATTACTTTCAGGTACACAGTGTCAAAGAAAAATCCAAATCATGTGTATGCTATCATACAAAAATGGCCGACAGATGGACAGCTGATCCTTGGTTCACCAAAAGCAACAGATAAAACAACAGTTAATCTATTAGGCTATCCTTCAATGATCCCATGGGAAAAGGTCTCAACTGGTGGCATGCTTCTGAAAATTCCAGCCATTCATTACAGCAGCATGCCATGCATGTGGGCGTGGACATTCCAACTAGAAAATGTATTACCATAACATACCATTTGTTGCAAGTTATAGATTAGTCTCTTGTGATCTTTACAGTGAACTATGTGTAAACTGATTGTTTTAATTTTGGACTAAGGATATCAAATCCTCACTTTCTCAGTCGATAACAGCAATAGGATGTATATTCTACCTGTGATAATCATTTGTATGTATGGGTATGTCAACAGGGGATGTTTATGCCTCCATGGCACCTGATCCCACCTCTGGATTTCCAGAGGTCCATATTTGTCCAATATTCACCAGATTTGTATGTATCTTGGACATCCTGAAGATTTGTACTTTGGTATCTATGATTTTTATATGTTACTTCTAGACAGTGACTTTCAGTGAAATGATATTTATGTCACATGATAGTATATACTACCAGAATATCACTTGTCTGTAACTCCTAGAGGGTCACTTTTAGTGGAAGATAATTTTACCTCACACAGTAGTATAAACTGCCTGAATATGTCAAGTCTGTTACTCCCTCTGTCTCACTTTAAGTGGAAATTGATTTCATGTCACATAATAGTATATACTACCAGAATATGTCATTTGTCTGTGACTCCAACCATGTCACTTTAAGCAGAAATTGATTTCATGTCACATGATGGTATATGTCTGTTACTCCCACCGTGTCACTTTAAGTGGAAATTGATTTCATGTCACATGATGGTATATGTCTGTTACTCCCACCGTGTCACTTTAAGTGGAAATTGATTTCATGTCACATGATGGTATATGTCTGTTACTCCCACCGTGTCACTTTAAGTGGAAATTGATTTCATGTCACATGATGGTATATGTCTGTTACTCCCACCGTGTCACTTTAAGTGGAAATTGATTTCATGTCACATGATGGTATATACTACCAGAATATTTCATTTGTCTATTACTAGAGGTTCAGTTAGGTGGAAAATAATTTCTTGTCATATGATAGTATAAATATCTAGAATATGTTATTTGTCTGTTACTCCCACTGTCTCACTTTAAGTGTAAATTGATTTCATGTCACATGATAGTATATACTACCAGAATATGTCATTTGTCTATTATTAGAGGTTCAGTTAGGTGGAAAATAAATTCATGTCACATAATAATATAAATTACTAGAATATGTTATTTGTCTGTTACTCTTGATGGTTTAGTTAAGATAAAAGATGACTTCATATCCACATTAACTGGCATATTATAAATAGTTCAGTTCAAAAGAAACCTTTGTAAAACAGACTGATTTTACTTCAAATACAGGAGAAGTTTTATATAATATTTCTGTCTTATGCAGTTACTTTTATTTTTAGATATTGTTAGTGCTTTTATTTTTCATATGCATTTTGTCTTTTTGATAAAATTCTGGAACATGTACAACTTTTGTTATTTGGATTCTGTGAGTCTTTTTATACACTTAATCTTTCTCACAGAACTTGCCCACTGTATTTTCCTGAATTTTACCTATCATTCCAGGTTATCTACATCATGCACTGAAATTTTCTTTCTCTTTTGAAAATATTCTTGTAAGATGTGGGAGTACCATCTTATCTCATTGTTTGTCAATAACTTTTGTCTGTGTCATAATTTTTTCTTGTTACCGTGGGTAGTGATAATATTTCACATAATTGTTGTGCATCACACAAGGGTATGTCTTATCTACAAGCTCAAGGTTACAGTGAACACATGGCCAATTTCTTGTCTAGATCATAAATTCTTCATGTAACCTTGTATTTGAGGGTGATGACAATTTCTTGTCTAGATCATAAATTCTTCATGTAACCTTTATTTGACCTTGGGTGGTGATGACAATTTCTTGTCTAGATCATAAATTCTTCATGTAACCTTGTATTTGAGGGTGATGACAATTTCTTGTCTAGATCATAAATTCTTCATGTAACCTTGTATTTGAGGGTGATGACAATTTCTTGTCTAGATCATAAATTCTTCATGTAACCTTGTATTTGAGGGTGATGACAATTTCTTGTCTAGATCATAAATTCTTCATGTAACCTTGTATTTGAGGGTGATGATACCTCACACAATTGTTGTCCATGACCAGTGGCCATGTCTATAGGGTGTCTGGTCTGTATGACCTGAATCAAATGGTTGTGTGACTTTGGTTAAAGTTTTTGGTTTAAGCAAAATTGAAGCTATGCAGACTGGTACAATCTTTTAATTTTGCATGTAGTTCAACTTTGACAAGAAGTTTTTTTTTCTGCAGGTGTCTGGTCTTTGTGACTGACTTACATGTCATGGTTGAATAACTGTCTGCCCATTAGGACAGGTCTAGACAGATTAAAATCTAAACTGAAAGTGATCTCACCATTCAATATGTTGTAATTTGATATACAGCATTAAGCAGTGTTATACTGTTAACAGTGAATACAATTAGAATCAATAGGAGAGGTAGAATATGAAAATATGTTTTGTATATATATATATATATATATATATATATATATATTTGTATATCTATTTGTATATATATTTGTATATCTATTTGACACAATTTATTATAGTCTTAATACTCAGGAATGATTTTTATATGAAAATCTATTTTTCTGTCATTTAAGATAATTTGTGATTTTTTACAAATATTAATATATACTTAATAAGTATAGTAATGTACTGTATACGGTAATGATATACTTATTATATTTATATATTGTTGCAACCCACGGTACATATATTTATACATGTGAATATTTTATTGAGAATTATAGAACGTCCTGTGTTAATGTGTGAGTCTAAGTTTTATACTGTCTGTGAGAGTACATGTGTTTTTGTTTAAAACCTAACCTGAAATTGATATGTGACTGAACACTTTTTGGAACTGTACTCATGGACATCATACCTAAATTAACAAAAGAAATTGAACTGACCGCATCCCTCATTCCCAGGTTTAACGTTTGAACTAAACAACCTAAATTTTGGAAAGGTCACATACTCAAAATCCCATATTTAAAACCGGATCTGTTTGGTAAGAAATTCTTATATACTTATAAATAATGTAAATTTAATAGTCCATCGTTTTTGTCAATTTCATCTGTTTAAGTTGTTTTATGTTGTCTCGTCTTGATTTAGTTTTATTTTATGTTTTAGGTCGTCGTTTGTACTATCAAGTTGATATACAAAAAGAATTAATAAACTAAGATTGAAAAGTATATATGATGTAAGTGTTTTGTGCGTGATTTGAGATCTAGACTATCTACTAATATTATCACATTTCTGTGCTCCGCCTACGATCAAAAATACTTGAGCTAACCACGGGTTACATTATAATAAATAATAATACATCATTGATGTGTTGAAATTCTGATGATCTAAAGTTGAACAGCAGGTCCAATTTTTTTACTATATATTTATACTAATTTTATTCCTGATATCTTGAAGTTTGTATCTCGAAATTTCACTTATCTTGAAGTATATTTCTTGTCTGAATATCATAGCATTGTCATTTGTTATACCCAAATTACCTTCCACAATAGAAAGGTTTACTTTTTGAAAGCGAAAAGCATTATGATTACTTACTTGTTTACCTACAAAACATAGGACGATCAACTCCAGTTAATGAGTCGAGGTGAAAAGTCTTTGTTTATTGCTGTTTAACGTCCCACTCAAGAATCTTTCACTCATATGGAGACGTCGCCAAATGCTGGTAAATTTTAGCCTATGCTCGGCACTTAAAGCCATTGATCAGTGAGGGTTCTTGAACATGCCAACACCTACTGTGACATGGGACCTTGGTTTTTACTGTCTCAATCCGAAAGACAGGAAACCATCCTGCCGCCAGCTGGACTAGAACTCACAACCTCACGATCAAGAGTCGAGCACACTACCAACTGAGCCAGGTTGACTCAAGGTGAAAGGGTAACTTATAATTTATAATTGATTAAATCCAGTTTGAATTAACCAGAAGTCTGAGTAGGTTTATTCATTGTCCACTAAGAATAGAAAAAGATGTGAATTGAAAATTTTCTAGTAAATGGGGTAGTCCTGTGAATTTCAGATAACAAGATTCCACTATATATATATATATATTGTAGTATATGTATATTGTATATATCTATAAATTTTGTAACATATATATATATATATCATTGTGAGTGCAGTGTTCTGTTGTAACTTTTTAATTCATCTACCAAATTTCTGTAACATCTGAAGGTTGGCAAGGATGTCACTTATATCTGAATAAGGATATATGTCATTGGCTAACATGCAGAAATCTGAACTACTTTTATTCATTACATACGCAGATTTCATTCATCTGAAGGTTAGCGATGACTTCACTTGGTGTTTGTGACGTCACTTGAACTTGAATAGGGTCAATCGAATAAAACATGTGAAGATGATTTTAAAATTTTGTTGTATTGAAGTCAGCAATTTTGCTAATTTTAACATCCGATAACTATATTTAGATGCAAATAATAATTTATAATGTTGGCTCAATGCTTATTTTCAATTATAAGCAATGTTTACAATATGTTTTGTGTACTTATTTCTGCGCAAGTACTTTACCTATTTGGAACAATTTGGTAAACTCGACAGAAAGGAGAATATAGATTCTGATCCCCAGTCATCAGAAAATGCCGTTCATATTGATTATGTTTGATCATATGATAAAAGGAATCTGTCACGAGTTTTGCCAGAGGTTCGCAAAATGGAAAATTCAAAAACTCGTATCATAAATGTGATATTAATTGAAACTCGTGACAGATTATATATATATATATAGACTATGTATATATATATATATATGTATATATATATAGACTATGTATATATATATATATATATATGTATATATGTATAGACTGTATATATGTATGTAAAATTTTATATGTGTATATAGGAGAAAGTGTGTGTGTGTGTGTGTGTGTGTGTGTAATACAGACAGATAAAAATATTCAGGCAGAAACAGGACCAATAGATGGAAAGAAAAATAGATGGAAGGATAGAAAATAGACAGACAGATAATTAGATAGATTGATCAAAAGAATAAGATGCGGAATTATCTGTAAATTTGTTTGTTTAAAGATTTTTCTCCTATATGGCAATAAGTGTAATTAAGGCTTATATAAATGCTTATATCCTAAAAAAACAACACTGTTAATTTCTCTCAGCTTGAATCCATGGTAAATTCTAAACAGAGCCAAACATGAATATTGCTTGTAAAATATCACATATATAGATTTTATCAAGTGTTACTAGTTCTAATTAATTACAAAATGGAATTGAAGCAATCTCATTTGAATATAAAACAATGAGTCAGAAAAGTGTGTCTGTTTGTTGATTTGCAAATAAATTTGAACGCAAAAAGATGGTATGCTTTTGAGAGCAACATCCTGCCCTTAGTTTCCTTGAAACACACAGTAGAACCTTGATATTAAGACCACTGAAAGTGGTTGATAGTAAGATGGTCTCTCAAGTGAGGTTTTGAACTGATTCAATATTAGTGAAGAGACTGGAAATTCATGGTCTTAATTGTGAGGTGGTGTCCTAAGCGATATGATTTTTAGGCAAAGATTCACTGTATTTGTTTCTTTCCTCAGATCTTAACCAAATTTGAGATGTTGTTTTTCACTAAAATATAGTTCAATCTTGGTAAAAATTTGACAATATTTACCAGTTATGGTATTTTATTTTATTTTGTTATTAATTTTTCTCCATTCTTTTAGCATTAATTCTTATCTGTGACAAAGGTTTTTTTTCAAACATTACATTTTGCATTTGTGTACCCGATAAATTTTATTTGGGAATTTGAACATTTTTCAAACAAAGTAAATGTCAACTTCATGAAGTCCTATTGTTATTGTATGTGTAAAGTTTTCACGTCTTCAACCGTTGCTGTAGATTTAAAGACATCTTCATACAACTTGAAAAATAATATTCACTGTCGGACAGGATTCAGTGGAATCGATCACTCTACCGCGGAGCCACAACGGCTGTCATTAACTGTTGTAAACAAACATCTATATACTTTTCATGGGCACCAAATAACAATATTCTCTCTGATACATTAAGGACTTCACAGATTGATATCAATATAGTGCATATACATGTATGTAATGCGAAACATTGTATGAAATTGTTTTTATATTCCATATAAGAAAACATTGAGGATTATGTATTAAATTTTGCGTTGACATGTTCCATGTAAATAATTATTTTGGTATTGTTTATGCCTTCAAATTTAATGTAAATACACAGATGGTCTGACAGGGTACAAGTACTTTCAACCTAATATCTGTTTGAGCTCGTTCATGTACACAGATTGATCTCAAGTACACTATCTATACAATCATGGTACCCGATCCATTCTAAAGATTATGGTTGTTTTGACATGACTTTACCTAGCGATGCTAGTTTAATCTTCCTTCCTGATAATACCTCAGTAGAATTCAAAACGTATTCACCTCAAGCTTTAAGTATGATGGAGAGTGAATGGGAAGTGGCTTTGAGTGAAATTTCCCAACTTAATAGAATTGATAGGATCGAATGACAGTTACATGAATGTTTTGGTCCCCGTTCACATCCTTTGGATTCAATCGTTACACCTAAAGATCCTAGGGATCCTACCACGTATCCTAAAAAAATGAAATGAAATATTGTCAATATGAACACGTTTTACCATAGTAATTGTTAAGAAACACGTCTCCTTAGATAATCCAGAATTTGAGCATGTTATCTCTAAAACAGAAGTGAAGACGGAGCTCTTTGTTTGTTGGGAACATTTGAAGACTTAAATGTCGATCAGGTTTTTACACGTCTCCTGCAGTTTTGATAGAAGTAAAATTGAAGAAGTATCAATCAATAATAAAAAACTCAAGTCCATTATAACACGACGAAGTAGATGTGTAAAATGGTCTCAACATGAAGAACAATTACGAATCCCAAAAGGGATAAGACCAGGTGTCCGGAGGGAGTCGAGTCCTCTGCTGGCATGCCACACCCATTGCAAATGTTCCATGGAAACCTTTCTAATTCGACGAACGGGTCAAATTCGGTACAAAGGTCAAGTTTGGTGATGAGGTCAAGTTCGGTGAAAAGCATGATTGGTGAAACGGAAATGGGAATAGTGTTTTCTAGAGCATTTCAATATGTAATAGATGATACTATTAAAGTATGACCTAGCTCTAGATCGACTTGTGAGAGTTTAAAAAGCCGATCCATCTATACCGTACCTTTTGTTTACGTTTTCCAAGTCTGTTGGGTAATAAACTCGGATTTGAAGCGACTGACATGTATCGGCGTAAGACTAAATAGGTCGGCGTCTCGTACATGCCTCAGTATCCTCCCGATTTAAATATCGGTATGAATGCTATCTATATCTACAGTAACATTACCGAAAGTCAGATTGTGGGTTCACAATCTTTACCGTTATTACTTACAGTCCCTTGTCAAACGGGTCGAGCAGGCCTGGCTCAGTCGGTAGTGCGCTCGACTCTTGATCGTGAGGTTGTAAGTTCATGTCCAGTCAGCGGCAGGTTGGTTTTCTGTCTTTTAGACTGAGACAAAAAAAAATCGAGGTCCCATGTCACAGAAGGTGTCGGCACGTTACATAACCCTCACTGCCCAATGACCGTAATTGCCGAGCATAGGTCAAAATTTGAAGCCCTTCACCGGTATTTGGTCCATATGAGTGAAAGATTCTTGACTGGGACGTTAAACAACGATAAACTAAGAAAAACAAATTCAAAAGGGCCAATTGCTCAATCAGCATGTGTGTTTGAATAAAAAGTATTTTGATACCAATGAAATACAAATGAGAGATGACATTGCACGTAAAGTTCATTTTTCTAGGTTGAAAACTGATTGTCAGACTTGATTGGAATATTTTTATCATGTTAATATAGATGGAGAACCCTATAAAAGGAAGTGAATCAAGACAATGATGTTATTTCAACTCTCGGGCACGATGGAAGGTACATCAATATAGACGCTCTATTTACATCGACTATTGATGCTAGTCAGATAGTCACGGATGGTGCCCCCGTGAATCCTGATCGAGATATGATGGATATGAACCACGATCCCATCTGGTACAAGTGAATAATGTCTCGAGATCCAACCTGATAGAATGGATTTGTTTACAAAGGGACCAATGACCACCTTCAATGCTTTTATTGTGGAATCTGTCTTAAAGATTGAAAATGGACCGATTCTTGATTCATGAACAGAATCTATTTTTTAACGGCAAACATGTCTCGTAAATCTGCTTGCGTTTTCTCTGTTCTCTGGCAAACGGCAAAACAAAATCGAGAAGCACAATTCGCCCCAGGTTTACATCTTCTTTCCCCTGATGGAGGTTCATATCTTCTCTTGTGTGACGGATAATCTGTTTGGTACCATAAACCATTGCAGATTCGCTTTCTCGCTCCATAACATACTCCATAGCTTACTGCACGTGTCTCTCTATCTCTCTCTATCTCTCTCTCTCTCTCTCTATCTCTCTCTATCTCTCTCTCTCTCTCTCTCTCTCTCTTAGACTGATTTCTCTTAGACCACTGCTTCATTTCATTGGTGGAATCACGGTCCCAACGACGCTTGGACCAATCACTAATGATTGGTCAAAATTTATGCGACGGAGTACATCGGTTGAGCGTCACTGGCCATATAAAAAGGCGTGCGCATCTATTTTTCGTTTCAGAAGACACAAAAATGGTACTTCCAGTAAGACTTAATTTTGAAGATTGGGAGATAGAGAATAGCAGCATGGCAAAGCTTCACAGCGAACTCTTTTGGAAAATTACACCCTTACAAAATTGCACCATTAGAGTAGTGCCAACTCACGCATTAAGCATTTAATTGTTTTCTCACGTTCTCACGCGAACGCATAATTTGAAATTTTAGACTTTCTCATACATTTTATTTTCTGTGAAACATCTGATCGGAAAATATATTGGTTCTCGGATGACGGTAGTGTAGATTTCACGAGAACAGTTTAATCGGAACAGTCATGATTTGTTCTGGGTTTTACTTTCTGAGCTGCCTTTCGTATTAGTTGTATTGACTGTTTCTTTAAGCAAAAATGTCTAAGCAGGCAATCGGTGAATGAGATCATATAGTCCCTGAAAAATGATCAGATTATTTTGACTCTCTCATACCTCTCTTTTTAGACTGAGAACAGTCTGTGTAGAATCTAGTCATTCTTGTAATGATTTACCAAAAGAGAAAATAAAGCATCTTCAGTTGCAGAAACTATAAAACTAAATGTTTCAACGGATAACAAAACTTTATATTTCATAACGATAAAATAAGATTTTTTGAGAGGATATCCGTAAGAAAATTTGATGATTTGATTGGAAAACACCTAAAACACGAATGTAAAAATAACTTGCACGTTACCGCGGGATATCGTCTGATAGCGTCTTCCCATCACAAATAGAAACAATAGTCCCGCACAAACGTTATAGGGTATCAAGTGGTACATGAATATTTTATATTTTATATTAAATAATTTGCAGAAGTTGACAGGCCTGCCATTACATAGTAAATAAATTAAATACGGCATCTCGGGAATGGGAGTATTTTGAAAGCCAGAAGTTGGGTTGCCACGAGGTAGATGCTAGGGCACCGTCAGCCCAACAGGCGCCAAAGAAAAAAGAGGCGGGTCACATGGTAAAACACAGGGTTTTAAACCCGAAAAGCAAATAGCCCGTTTAAGGACAACCCATCTTATAAGAAAAGAAACCTGAACTGAGTCAACAATATCAGAAAAAAAAACTATCGGTGAGTGTTGAAAATTTTATTTTATATACAGAAGTACAAATGTCTTAAACGATATAAAGTAGTACAGATACTTTGTCACTTTCTGATCTTTGAAAGTATGTAAGCTTGAACAGTGAACAACTTCATCCTTCACTGGTTTATAACATTCGCACTCCGTCAGTACTTGAAACTATAAACATTACAAACAATAGAACTTTGAAATTTAGAACATTGCAAACTTCACGTTGAAGCTTAGAACTTTGAAAGTTAGACAGTTGCAGACTTGATCACATTGAAACTTAGGCAGTTGCAAACTTCATCACTTTGAAACAAGAGAACGTTACAGACTTTATTACTTTGCAAATTTTGAAACATGAGAACGTTACAATTTTCATACTATTGACATGTCCTTTGTTTTCTGTCTTGCCGTGAGATTCGTCAGTCTGTCGTTTCCCTGCCGTTAAATAAAGTACCCCTCATAAGACTGAATTCTCTGTCTAACCATGAAACTGGATATTCCATGATTTCACTTCCAATATGGTGGCCTGCATATACTTCCGCTTTCACTACCCACCCTCCCGGGGAAAACCAGATTTGGTGCAAATCAACTGATAACATTCTAGACACCGAATCTGGAAATCCAAACTTCTGTTATCATCCCAACTCTTGACTACTCTCGCGACACCTACTACTGATATCACCCAAACCACATACCTGGAAAAAATCCAACTTTTGTGTTTAGCATCTGACCTCTCGTGATATCAAGTGACCTTTTGTGACCCCGACCGCGTGGTACGAAAACTCCCCGAGTCCAGCGATTGGCTCCTCCTACCAGTTCGCTTGCCAATCACCTAAAACTGGCGGCAAATTCACTTAGGGTATGACCTCACTTTCGGTCTGGCATCACGTCCTCTATTACGTCACAGACAGATCTATAGCGCGTATTTTTTTCAAATTGACCAATAAGATTTTGATGATGTCATCAACAGCGCCACTGGTGGCGGTCTCTAAAGGCAAAATTAAAAAAAAAATGCCATTGAGCTGCCTTTTACTACTTGTGTCCACTTGACGGATATGCTACTGAATATTCGTCTACTTTATAGGGAAACTATAACACAGATACAGTCATACAGACAGAGAAACAGAAAAACAGAAATAGAGATACAGAAGAAAGACAGATCGGGAGAGATAAGGGAGAAACAGAAATAGAAAGAGATACAAAAAAGGGGGAAAAAGACAGACACCAGGCGGAGGGAAAGATAAAGAGAGATAAAAATGTATAGAGAGAGACAGAGCGCCTGGCTCAGCGTTGGGCAACGGCTTCTGGGTCCAAGTGGCGCACAATCACACGGACATCATTAAACCGTGCAGTAAAGTCATATTCTGAAGTTTATTTGCCATCATTCAATAGTCAAGTAATTGTCCGGATTCCCTGAGCTCGTTGTGAATAAAGTTAAGAAAGGTGGCAATATCGTTTTTTTCAATGCAATGCCCCCTAAAAGACGTACGTGCCGTAAGCTTATGAAAGCGCCGAACTCAAATCCCAACCTTTTGTAGAAAAACTCTGCCAATAAACTGATATCCTCCATATTAATTTTTCACACAACAATTTTTCAGTTATATGGCCAGTTTTTAAAGTTGGGGTCGAGAACCCAGTTCCAATGTACCATAGAAAATACCATTGACCTTCCACAACTGACATACTATCTCAATATTCAGCTAATTCCAGCAAGGTTCGAAACTAACGATAACGGTAAAACGTACCATTGGTGCTCTAACCACTCTAACACAGACCATCCATACCTGAAACATTCAGTTCATATTTGATTTGATTTGAAGTTTTGTTTTACGCCATAATTCTTTCAGCATATGAGGTTCGAAATTGGTGGGGGAGAAACCCCGGTTACCCGGGTAAAGACTACCGACCTTCCGCAAGTAAATTCGCAAACTCTCCCACATAAATCGAAACGACCCTAGCCGGATTCGAACCAGAGGTGAGAGGCCATGTGATTAAAAGCGCAATGCTCTAACCACTCGGCCACAGAGGCCCCCTTCGGTTCATAAATCCGTTGATTTACACTGAAAGAGAGATTACTCCTCCATGATTCCATTACGCATCATTCAATAACAATTATTAGTATAATTGTGGTTTATTACGAAGCACCATCTGTATAGTAGTCATTATATAATAGTATCTTCACATGTAGGTCAATTGCACTACGTCATCAGTTTTCAGTTCTTTGTTCTAATGGTCAGCTGATGTTTTATGCTGCAATTCTAAGTTGTTAATTTCATTTTGGTATTACTTTCCTAACTTAAACAATGGATTTACTGTTGTCATTGGAGTATTTATAACTAGTTTTCTACGTGACCTAAACTGGAGAGACGTTTTTTAATGATATTTACAGTACATTTTGAGAGCTCGTGACGTTCGCCTCTCTTTTCAAATTTTTATGGTCACAATGGCTACTAGACGACGTACTACGGCTCGTTTTGACAGTTCCAACCCAGCTAATTGGACATCTACAGAGTTAAAGACGGAGTTTAGAAAAAATCGGCATTAAAATATCTGCAAATCTGTCATAATCAGTTGAGAAGGATTTATTTAGATAATGTAAAAAATAGTGCAAGTGACTCAGAAGTTCGTAGTGGACCAGCAATTATAAATGGACAGCAACGTGACCACAGTTGTTTTAGTTCCGCTATTCAAAACGATAATTTCATTAATTCTACAACAGAAACAGGAGTGCACGAAATCCAAGCGATACTGACGAGCGGATGAATACTCGACAGCCATTTAGTCAAACTGCGCATTCTGTGTTCGCGCATTTCCGCCCACGTCTTCTGATGTTCCATTTGCGCATCAGTTGTACGCATCAACAAACAACAAGATGCATATCGAGCACTAAACGTAATCTTTCACCATCTCCATATTTAACACAACACACGTCAGTCCCAGAATACCAATTTGCAATGCTACTCAGTCTAGATTTGGATTTCCAGCTACCGTATTTACCAGTTTTATCTATTGAAACAACATCTAAAATGATGGGTCTTAAACGCAATTTGACGAGTTTATTCTTGCATTTGGGAGATACAAGAGGATCATGTGCTCGGCTTTTCCACCCGGTTACCTAAATTTTATGGGTGCTAAATGTGCTATTTTGTTGTTAGAGCACAATGTAAAAGTAATTGGTCTTTAGGAGATTCCGATATGCGTCAATTAGTTTGTGCCGGTTCAAGAGTTAATATGTGTAATATTTGTTCTTCCCACTATGCACTCTGTTGCTATGTGTCCAAATCACGCGAAATATTTTTCTACACAAGCACAAGTTACGGCAGAAATTCACGAAGGATTTCGCAAACAATTTTAATCACTCTATGCACATGTGTGTAAGTCATGTAAAAGTAATAATCATAACAAATTTCAATGTTCAAATTCTAAATCTATTCAAGGAAAACAATCAGAACAACCAAAGTCGGGAAACCAAACACTAGTAATAAAGTTTGACTATTGATGAAACTTTAACAACAAGCCTTCAACGCCTGTGAATTTTGTACAATTAAAAAGGGAGTTGACTAACTATCCAGATCAGAGTTTTGTCGTTTTACAATATGGTTTTGACATGCTTGTTTCAGATTTAGATATTCCTATTTATGAATGTAAAAACAGTAACTGCTAGAACAAACCCCAAGAGGAAATATCTAAAGGCTTTGTAAGAGGCCCTTTTGTAAAGCCTCCTTTTTCTTCATATAGAGTTAGTCCTTGGGAATAGCTACTCACAAATACTCTAAAAAAGCAAAGACTCATTTTAGATCTGATGATCATTCTAGCATCAATGACTTAATAGATAAAGATATCTGTTCCCGAACCAGAAGTTTGGCAAAGGTACATGTTGTAAGGATGCTTTTAAACAGCTCCCAATTTCCAAAGGCACCTCTTTTGTGTGAAATGGAACAACCAATATTATCATGTCCGTTTACCATTTGGTTGTCGTTCTAGTCCTAAATTGTTCGATTCTTTGTCAGCTAGCATATGTTGGATTGCACAAAATAACTATGGCATAGGAACAATTTTTCACCTGCTTGAATGATGATTTCTTACTATCAAATAGACCAAATGCAAGTTAAATATTCCACTTTCAAAGAAAAAAGACTGGAATAATTTGGGAATAATACTAGATACAATTAAAATGCAGGCGAGGTTGCCTTTTAGACAAAGTTAAAAAAACGAATTACAGAACTCTTTTGTGACCTATTTATATAAACTTATGTCTTCTGTTAAAGAAAGCCATCATTATGTACATTTAAATAAGGAATATCTGAATGGAATGGGATTAATATTTTTTATGAAACAGAATTAACATCTGCTGCAGACATGCATTTGTATACAGACTCTTCCTCAACAAAAGGTTTTGGTGGAATTTATGGAAAAAGATGGTTTTGTAGCGGCTGGCCTTCTGATTTGCCTCATCTTTCAGATAAAACTTTGTCAATGGCCTTTCTTGAACTATACCCCATTGTAGTAGCTGCAGTGTTGTGGGGGAAAGAGTGGACAGGAAAACGCATCTTATTCCATTGTGACAATTTAGGAACAGTGAACATTCTCCTTAAAGGACGCTCAAAAGAGCCAGTTTTAATGAGGTTAATGCGACGTCTCACAATGTGTGCCGCTATTAATAATTTCCTTCAATTGCAGAAGTTTCGGGAATTAGTTCCAGACGCAGAGAAGGAAGCAACACCTTGTCCACAGATGAGAGAGATTATCTGGATTCTAAAGTCTTACTCTGTAGCGGACTCTACAAATGCAAGGACTACATGTTCATGGATCTTCTACTTTGCCTCCAGTTTCAGAATCTTTATTAATGAGATTCGTTGCTTTTTTAGATATTCAAAAGCATCTGAAATGTACTACCATCAGGTCATATTTATGTGGTATTCGCTTATATTATTTACATAAGAGTGGCTTCAACCCTTTAGAAAACTTTGCAGGAAAACCTCTTTCATTTTAGTAGGGTTAAAGAAAAAGCAAGCTCAATCTCAATTACCAAAGCGTATACGCTTGCCAACACAGATGTTATGATTGAAAAGAGATACTACTATTTGCCCTGTTCATGTAATTAAGAGGTATATTAAGTTAAGAGATGGTATATATTCAAGCACAGAGTCCTACTAGGTTTTAATTGTGACCAATATAATGGTCATTCTTTTGATTGATTGTTTACACTAGGTACATTCATACATCACCCATTTGTACTGACAACAGGTGAAGTGGATTTAATATCTTTCTTTTTTTTTTTATTCTTATACACATATATCCTTTCCTTATCTGCAACTTGGGGCTACAGGTGCTTTGGGGCTACAGCTGCAAGCACCTGTATTTGGCTATTTCTATTTAAAATTTGTGTTACATTTTTGACAAATCATTGCAAGCACCTGTATTTGGCTATTTCCAGTTGCCCAAAAATATGTATATATGTTACTGAATTTTTAATAGACTTATGGAGAATTGCTGCCAGTATAAGCCATTAATGGGTGTACTTGTACATGTGATCTTTTTGCCTGGTGTTTAATAACACTGTTTTTATGGTATAATCAGTTCTGGTAATGACTAATGTTCTGTTGCCAGCATGTTGGTGGTTGTTTCAATTTAGCAGTTTGTTCTACTACGAAGCACATCAGTTAGCACTACGTCATCAGTTTTCAGTTCTTTGTTCTATTGGTCGGCTGATGTTTTATGCTGCAATTCTAAGTTGTTAATTTGGAAAGCATGGTAATTTTCTTTTATTTTGACACCAATTTTGACACCATGCCTCCACGGTATGGTAATTTTCTTTATTTTTTGACACCATGCTCACGTATGGTATTTTTTCTTTATTTTGACACCATGCTCACGTATGGTAATTTTCTTTATTTTGACACCTATGCTCACGTATGGTAATTTTTCTTTATTTTGACACCATGCTCACCCGTATGGTAATTTTCTTTATTTTGACACCATGCTCACACCATGCCCCACGAATGGTATTTTTTCTTTATTTTTGACACCATGCTCACGTATGGTTAAATTTTGACACCTATGGTAATTTTCTTTATTTTGACACCATGCTCACGTATGGTATTTTTCTTATTTTGACACCATGCTCACGTATGGTAATTTTTCTTTACTTTGACACCATGCTCAGTATGGTAATTTTCTTTTATTTTTTACACCATGCTCACGTATGGTATTTTTCTTAATTTGCAACTACTACAGGTGCGCAAATTTTCATATCAATTCCAAGTTTCAGAAATAATTGAGTTGTCTCCCTTCAAAGGAGACATGTTATATAATAAATTTTTAATGCAAGTACTCTCAGAACTTTGATAATAAGAAATGTCTTTCATTTAGGCGGATGATACACACTTTTGAATGAGACACACACAAAATAAAAGGTTTTTATATACATGTATTTATTCGATTCCACTGACATTTACAAATACCCGTAATATACTTGTAATCCCGTTAACTCGATCGCTGCACTCGAAGAAATGATCGACAACTATCTCCTGGCACGTAGCCTTAATCTCCAAAATAAACATTCAAACTAAAAAGTCAACACTACTTTTTCAAGTTTCACATTCACACCAATAATTGTTTCCGGGGGGGGGGGGGTGTGCTACCCAGTGAGATAATTCAATTAATATACATGCAATTACATGTATGTTCATTTCACGAGATATATAACTATATATGTCCTGGCCCTGACGCAATTAAACTGATATAATAGATATTCAATTTCAACTAATCTGTTCTGATTTTGTTATGCAAGAATGCAGAATATATGCTGCAATTTATCATTTTATAATCTTATTGTATTCAATGATAAATAATGGAATTTGGGTGAAAATTATTGCTCAGATGAATAAATTTAAAAAGTAGCAAATTTTGATAATAGTAGCTTGGACAAAGACTGACATTTAAGTGCCATACTTACGGTATTTTTCATGTTTTGGAAATTACCACTAGACTCAATATTCTCCTCATCTTCATGAAACAAAACATTTTGCTTTTTTGTCACACTAGAGGTTTTACAATCACCTATAGATAAAATTAAGTAACCAAAACACTGGGGTAAAATTTTAAGGTTGAATCTTTCATTGGCTCTGGACCCCAATGTTGAAATTTTCAGTGAAAAGTCGTAGCATATGACTTAAGGATATACTTACCAATCATAGGAAACTAAAATAACCCCCTAGAATAATTTAAATCAGGGTCCGAAATCACCAGATTTACTCAATACTCAAGCTCAACTTTTATTATTTTTACTATAAAACAATTTGAAAAACTTTTTGGTTTGAGTGATTAGCATCATTACAAAATATATCATTATTTTACATCATTCACGTATAAAGTTTTGCAATAGCCATCACACTTATGATATTCCTGTCAAAAACGAATAAATACGCTGAGTATGGTACTCAAAATTTGTCGCCAATATACAAACATGTCCAGTTACAGAGTCAATTTTTCCTGTTTTACCTTAAAATCATTTAAAGTTAGTTGAGCTTGAGTACTGATTAAATGTGTTGACTCTAGGCTTTGAATGACTATAGGACCATATAAATGACATGCATATCAATATTCAGGTACGACTGAACTTGACACCAACGATATACCAGTAGTTAGTAGATTTATACATTGTAGAATGTACATAGAGGTTTTAAGTAAAAAGTCTAAAGTTGTACAATAACTATTAAATCAATACCAAAACAGATATGAATGTATTGCACATACACATACAATTAAAGGCCATAATCCTTGACATAATAAAATATTCCTTACAAACCTGTGCCTGTTTTCATCATTTTGTTACAGGTATTCTCTTTACGTGGCATATATATCCGAAAAAAAAAAAGAAAGAAACCAAAAATTACAATATGTAGTACAATTTTACTACTTGTAAAACTATACGACTAGTGTAACACACAAATAATCGAGATATTATTATTAAGTAGAAAACCAATATTACAGAACTGTCACATTACAATAAAAATATAACTCGGTCTGAACTATATGCACCCATTGCCATCAACATTTTAAGCAATGTAGAGTCAAATGTATTTAATATTTTATTACAACAAAAAATAATTAATCTGGAAAACGTTCAACAAATATTACAAAATAAACTGTGCGTGAAAGTGGCTTATTTAATTACTTTATTCTCAATACAACCAATAATAATAATGATAATGATAATAATTATGATAATATACAAAATTACAAAATGAGATCAAACGCATATATATATATATATATATATATATATATATATATATATATATATATATATATACAACTGAGAAACATTTCATACTAAATTCATATATGACTGAGAAACATTTCATACTGAAATCGCAAAATATGTGCAGTATACCTGGAAATTGTTGTCACTGTTTTTTTTCGACCTATTATAACAGGAAACATATTCGTCCTGTCTTAAATTGGCCTTAATTCACAATATTTTTATGGATGACATATTTGTTCATGCTTCAATTACTTAGCTTGAAATTTTCGCTTTTATTTTAATATATTCAACTTCTCATCCGAGGATGAAAAATAGCTAAAATTAAAAAGGAACGAAAATGGTATAAAATACTATGTGATAAGCATTGTAAACGTGAACTATCAAATTCTTTTCTTGTTCCACGCATACTGGAACGTAACGGAGTCTTTATCCTTCATATACTGGACCTTAACGGAGTCTTTACTCCTTCAAAACAATATTTTTCATCTCCTCGACCTGTGCTGACAGATGCAGTATTTTCATTTTCAGCTTTTGGTTTTCAGTCTTAGTTGATATACTTGTAGAATGTGAACATTCATTATAATCCATTGAAATTATGTTGTTTTCCCCGCCTTCTTCCTTTACTCGTATTACCATTGAATTATTAATGGTAGATGCTTCTTCCGGGCTCGGTTTCATTGACAAGTTCGTTGGATAATTCGATGCAGGAACGGCACAGTGATAAATGCCTGAGTGTGGCGTGTATGGTACATAATATTGGAATGGGGGTTGAGTAAATATTCGACCTGTGACGGCTGGAAACTTTGGATAATTGCAGTGCGTCATTTGTGATGACTGTTTTGCGTTTTCTTTTGACTCAGATTGCGATTGTGAATCAATAATGGGACTCGAATACATTGCTCCGTTCGGGTTAGCAGAAGCCCACATCATAGAGTTAAATGGAGCAAACATAGCAATATTTGATTGCATATCATGTTCATAACTGCCAACTGTGTGTACTTCTTCGTGATAATCTTCCTCTTCCTCTTTAACTCCATTGTGAACCATGTTGGGTTGTGTTATGGAATCGGACACATTCGAACACTCCTCGACATCATTTTCATAATCCTCCTCAGATTGCATTCCCTCGGATTGTCGAAATCTGCAATCAAGTGACCTCTTACGGTCTTCTCTTAACTCCCTCATGCATTTATTCTTTTCCTCCGTCGTTATCAGTGTCTGTTCTGGTGAAAGTCCAAATTTGTTCTTTAGGATAATTAACTCCTTCTTAAGCAATGCATTTTCTTCCTCTAATTCACTGACTTTTGATCGAATTTCAACTTCTACTTTACGTTTATTTTCACGAGATCTTTTTGCAGCCAAGTTGTTACGTTTTCGTTTTTCCCAATACTTATTGTCCTTATCCGTGTCTGGCACTGTTCGCTTGCATTTTCTCTGAGACATTCCGGAAATATTAAATTCAACGCTCATCTTGACTATGTTTTGACTTTATTTAGTATTTCCGAGATGTTTGAAGTCGTTGTAAAATTGCATCTGTAAAGAAAAGGTAATAATTTTGAATAAAATCACACTTAAGAAAAATAATTTAAATTGCTGTAAAATATAAGGATGAAACAATAGTTTGTTACATATTCGAGGCAAACATGTGATCAAGCAAATACCCGTACATTGATTAAAAGATAAAAAGCCAGGGCCAAACGTTACCAAATTTAATAATCAAGCTCAACCATTATACATGTATAATGTGCCGGATGATGATACAGCTTTGATAATGTAATGCCCTACTAACGCGAGTGTAGCACGTTCTGGAATAAACGAGAGAAATACGATCACATGATTTATATCCTTACTCACATTATTAATTGCTTTGGTTGTCAAACAGCTGCCATCGTCGTAAAACCACGGTCCGGAATCGCTATACGCTTTCCTTTCCGTGGTCTGTGATCGAAATCTCTGGTAGCTGATGAATATTTATAAGGAATAGTAGGTGTTGTACACTTTATTCAATCACAAAAATTATGATCGGCAACGGAAGTTATCGCATAGTCTGTTGATTCAATATATGCAATTTTGAAATTGTTAAAAAGCCTCGATCTGTTGGTTTACGAATGCGAACACCGTTTACTAGCATTGGCTGAGGTTTCGTGAACAATAAAAATATTTACGAGAGATTTTGGTCGCATGAGACCACTGGTAGGAAAGAGCATAGCGATTACGGGTCATGGTTTTACGGCGATACGCAGATACCAGCATTCATAAACATCAAATTGATCAGTAGGACACAGACTTCTAAATGACCGGTGCATTCGTTGCATAATTAAGACGCGTAGATATATGTGGGTCAGCACGACACACATTAGAAATTCTTCTTGTATACAATATCATGGCATGTATATATACAAGAGGCCCACGGAGCCTTAAGTCGCTCACCTGGCAAAATAGGTCAACATTGCAGAAAACATAAAAAATGTGTAAAAGATAAAATGGCTAATAAAATGAAAAGCAGTAAGCTCATTGGGGACCTAAATAATCACCTGAGTGAAATGTATTTTACTGACAATATACTGAAAAGCAACCAAAAGTTTGAAAAAAAAACATTGAAATGGAGAATTAACTTGCATAAGGGTAGACATCATGCCTTGCCGATATTTTTATAGATCTTTCAAGATAATGTGCAACAACAGTAGAAAGCATGCGAAATCCATTTAAAAGGGGAACTAACTTTCAAAAGGATCACCCTCACAAGGGTCGACCTGACAATTTCGGCCCTATTGTCGTTTTTGTAGATCTTTGCGTGCTAAACATTTTTGCATCTTTCACTTTCTCTCTATCTATCATACTTTTCAAGATAATGTCAAAAAATATCAAAAAACATGAAAAATCCACTTAAAGGGGGAAAAACTCCCATAAGGGGTAACCTGACAATTTCAGTACTATTGACTTTTTTGTAGATCTTTGCATGCTGAACATTTGTGCTTCTAACTTTTCCCTCTATCTATTATACTTTTCACGATAATGTCAAAAAACATCCAAAAACATGAAAAATCCACTGAAAAGGAGAAATAATTCCCATAAGGGGCAACCTGACAATTTCGGCCCTATTGATGTTTTGCATGCTAAACATTTGTGCTTCTTTCGGTTTATGTCTATCTATTATACTTTTCAAGATAATGTCAAAAAAGACCCCAAAACATGAAAATCCACTTAAAAGGGGAGAAAACTACCATAAGGGGCAACCTGACAATTTCGGCCCTATTGACATTTTGTAGAGCTTTGCATACTGAATATTTTTGTTTTTTCACTTTCTCTCTATCTTTTAAAGTTTTCAAGATAATAGGATAAAACTGTCAAAAAAAATTCACAAAAAAGGGGAAATAACTCACATAAGGGTCGACCCGACGATTTCCACCAAAATGAAATATCTGTAGATTTTTGCAAGCCGCTCATTTTTTAATAATTTTGGAGATACATGTATTAGATCAAAAATATCTGCTGACTCATTCGATCAATATTTAGCCATGACAGCCATGTTTGGCCCTAGCCCCTTTTCATCTGCAAACTTTATGCGGCTTTACATGGTTATACTTCCTGTCAAGTTTGGTTCAAATTGGTCCAATGGTTCTGGAGAAGTGGTCAAAAATGTTGAAAATTTTACAAAAAAAACCATATTTTCCATTTACTTGCCTGTGACCTTCACCTTTAATTACATGACCTTGAAATTTTGACAAAATGATCCTCAGATAATTCCTAACAACTTTCCCATATATCTTTGTATACAAAAAGTCGATCAGTTTTGAGTTATTAAACAATTTGTAATACAGATAGACCCTGTGTTACTGAAGCGCCCCCAAGTGGCTCGTTTATGGACAGACTTCATTTTCGTTCTCAAACTTTGTAGATATTGACTTAACAATCAAGCATACAAAATTGGAAACTCACCTATTGGTCCTATCTCTTTTTCATTCGCAAACTTTATGCGGCTTTACATGGGGATGCTATATGCCAAGTTTGGTTAAAATTGGCCCACTGGTTCTTGAGAAGAAGATGTTTAAATGTAAAAGTTAACAGACGGACGACGGACGCCAGACCTTTGGCTATAGCAATGGCTCACTTGGTCCTTCGGGCCTTCGGGTAATTGTTCGTCTGGACAGAAACGTGGGAAGTCAAGTGCACACGCATGAGTCATTGATAATGGGTATCGTAGGAATACTTTCACCGTGTATGTGTTGATATTGATTTCTTTTGTACAATTATCATCAAACATAATTGATAAACTTGTCCATTTTATTTTACTAAGATCTATTTTTAAAAAAAAAATGTTTCTCTACTTATCGAACGTGTGAATAAAAGTAAACAAATTAACACGAATGGATCACCAACAATGTACATGTCAGTTGATATCATACTCAATCTTTCTTTCTTCGCAGGTTAAACAACAACCTTTATCATTTTAAGTACACGTGTATTTCAACAGTCAATTGGAATCTGAAACTTTGAACGATGTAAGCGACCCGATGCTGTGGACATATCATGTCCCATCTTCCCAAGTCAGGTTTTCCTATCCACTCCGTTAGTCACACACCTTGACAGATTTGGCCTGTTATAGTGTGACTTCGCGGCGTCGATTTCCATTGGCTTTTTTATGAACCAAACACAACACGTCTAACAATCGATCACGCATCGACCACATGATAGAGGGAAAAGTATGTAAACACAGAGAAATGGCAACGTGCTGGCTATGCCACGAGTCTTTTCATTAGCTAAAGTCAAGGGTCAATGTCGGATCAATTTAAGTGAAATTTTAGATCGGCGCTAGATGTCGCCACCAGTAACTGCCAAATATAAAATGTAATCTGTCAAGGTGTTTGGGGAACGATGTAGATCAGAAAACCTTGACGCGGGATGATGATCGGGGCCGGAAGTCACCAAATTTACTAAATACACCAGCTTCAAAATTTTAACTATATAATCGTTTGTAAAACCTTGGGTTTGCGTGATTAGGAAACATAATTTTCGCGTCACACTTATGATTTTCCTGTAAAAATGAATAACAAGAGGCCCGATGGGCCTTGACGTTCACCTGAGCAGAACATAATTAACTCCCCATGAGCACTGACATGATAATAACTGCATGCTGAACATTTTTGCTTCTTTCTCTTTTACTCTAGCCATTATACTTTTCAATGTCAAAAAGCGTCCAAAAACATGAAAATCCACTTAAAAGGGGAAATAACTCCCATAAGGGGTGACATGACAATTTCGGCCTACTTGACTTTTTGGTAGATCTTTGTGTGCTGAACATTTTTGCTTCTTTCACTTTTACTCTAGCTGTTATACTTTTCAAGATAATGTCAAAAAATATCCAAAAACATGAAAAATCCACTTAAAAGGGGATATAACTCCCATAAGGTGTGACCCGACAATTTTGGCCTAATTGACTTTTTTGTAGAGCTTTGCGTGCTGAACATTTTGGATTATTTCACTTTTACTCTACCTATTTTACTTTTCAAGATAATGTCAAAAAACATCCAAAAACATGAAAAATCCACTTAAAAGGGGAAATAACTCCAATAACGGATGACCTGACAATTTCAGTCTAATTGATTTTTTTGTAGATCGTTGCACGCTGAACATTTTTGCATCTTTCACTTTCTCTCTATCTATCATACTTTTCAAGAAAATGTCAAAAACATCCAAAAACATGAAAAATCCACAAAAAAGGGGAAATAACTCACATAAGAGCCGACCAGACAATTTCCACCAAAATGAAATATTTGTAGATTTATGCAAGCCGCTCATTTCAGGGTAACGGTTTTTCAGTAGCTTTAATAATTTTGGAGATACATGTATTAAATAAAAAAACCTCTGATCCATGTTTGGTCCTAGCCCCTTTTCATCCACAAGCGTAATGCGGCTTTACATGGTTATACTTTCTGTCAAGTTCGGTTCAAATTGAAACAATGATTCTGGAGAAGTAGTCAAAAATGTTGAAAATTTTACACAAAAAGAACATATTTTCCGTTTACTTTGTTGTCTGTGACCTTGACCTTTGACCCCATGACCTTGAAATTTTGTCAAAATGATCCTTAGATAATTCCTAACAACTTTCTCATATATCTTTGTATACAAAAACTCAGTTTTGATTATTAAACAATTTGTTGTACAACTGTACCCTGCATTACTGAAGCGCCCCCTAGTGGCTCGTTTATAAACAGATTTCATTTTCATTCGCAAACTTTGTAGATATTGACTTAACAATCATGCATACAAAATTGGAAAGTCGTCTGATCATTGGTTCGTCCTTTGGGCCCCTTTTGGAGCCCCTATGGGAGCTAGCCCCTTTTCATTAGCAAACTTTATGCGGCTTCACATGGGGATGATACATGCCATGTTTGGTGAAAATTGGTCCACTGGTTCTTGAGAAGAAGTCGAAAACGTGTAAATGTTAACGACGGACGACGACAGACAAATGACGATCGCAATAGGTCACCCTGAGCCTTTGGTTTTGTACGCGCGCTAACGCAATTTTTCTCGAATGAGCAATAATTTTTATTATAATTTACAACTGTATTCCGTCAATATACAAACGTATTTTTACAGAACAGATTTAGCGTGTTTCACTTTATGTGAACCGGGCAATATACTCCGATTTACATAAGATAACGGGACGGAGAACCTTTTGATTATCTTACGGATGATTCTTCTCACTTTTTGGGTTATGACAAGCTGCACGGGAAAAATGTTTTACTCCTTCCATACAAGATACTATCTTATGTATGGTATCAAGTAGGAACGATTACTCTAGTCAATGCAGTTTTAATGTTTATATGTTTTATTACCTAAATTTATACTCGTCCAGGTCAAGAAAAGGTTCAACAGACTTTATCTCGCCAAGTTATATGGATTTTACTATTTACCAAGGTAAATTGGCACATGTTTACAAACACCACGAGTCTGAATTAAATTCATAGGCGTCGGAACCGGATAGGGCCCCCCCCCCTTTTTTTTTTTTGGCAAAGATAGACATAGGTGTTGAAAATTGGGGCTTAGCCCCCAGACGTTTCTGGCGTGTGTGTGTGTTTTAAGTTGGTTTAGCCCCCCACTTTCAATTTGCGTCCGACGCCAATGAAATTGAAACTACTTTAAGAGTTGCCGTGATCGAGGTCAATTGTTGTAGCTCTTATATAGTTTTTAAAACAAGTAGTACAATGTACATATCAGCTACGGATGCGAGTTCACCTAAATTTAATAGTTGGTTAGATTTTTAAGCTGCATTTATAAGTATAGACGCAGTAGATCTTGAACTGATGCATAATGGTTATGATATTAAAGACCCTATTGACATCACAGGAATAGGTGTATCAAGGTTAAGTGGCACATCCGGGTAGAGTCAAAAACCAAAAAGATACCAAAAATATGTTGTACAGGTAAAACGTAATTGCCTTGCACGGACTCCATGCATTACTGAATCTCTAATACTTTTGCATGTCATCCCTGTTATGATTCGATTTAGACTCGTTGTGTTTGTAAACATGTGCCACCGTGGTAGACCTGTACTTGTGGTTGATATATCTTGCCTTCATTGAAATAAATACACACGATTTGCTTGCATAGAAATGCGCGCACACTTATACACTTTTCTCTCATTTTATTGGACTAACACGATTTGTTATTTTTCCAAGTGGTCAATAATTGTTTTTGTCGTTTCTTTTTTCTGTTTTATGGTGTTTTATGACACACTCAATAGCTTCTCGGTTATTTTGCGATGGTCGGTTTTCAATGGAGGAGAAAACCCGGTTACAATTTCCCTCGGAAAAGACCACCGGCCTTCCACAAGTATAAATCTGACTCAGAATGTTTTTGATATAAATGAAAAAAATAATAATACAATCGTGTTCCTGTTAGTTTATAACAATACATCCAGAAGTTCTGTAAATTTTCTAATTTACTGGGTGGGTGTAAATACAAAATTTGTGTATTTACACCCACCCAGCAAATTCAAAATTTACAGCATGACAGCCAATATAAAAAAATATATATAGATTGAGCTTGGGTATTAACTATTTGGTAAATTTTGTGACACTTGATAATATAGCACAGTGTACAGAAAATTGAGGTTTTGGTAATCACGTGGTAGGCATTTCATTGTAATAGCCTATATTTCTTTTTTCAGGAGAAATATATTAATATTCTACGTGATGTACTGCGGAGAATATCAATATATTTCTCCTGAAACAAGAAATACAATCATTATCTTTGACTTTCTAATAAACCTCGACGTCATTTCGAGGTTTATTACAAAGTCAAAGATAATGAATAGATTTGTAACGTAATTAAGACATACCAAAATATAACATTTGATACATGTACCTACTAAAACATGCATGCAAACAACGAAACTATTTTAATGTCATCAAAATTAGGCCCAGACTCCCACTTGAAGAGTGCCATTTTTCATTTATTTTGGATGATAACTTAATTCAAAGACGTAATCAAACAAATACAAAATTACTGTGAATATAAAGATCTAGTGAAATTCATTTTTGCGAACCCACTTTTATCCTACTGACCTAGTCTATCATATATGTTATATCACGTAACACACTAGCGTTACATGTAGGCCGACTGTACAGTATTGATGTAACATGGACAAGCCCATCATAAATGTCAACAACGTAAAACCGACTGTTTTGTTACGACCGTACTTACCTATAATCCTATAATGACGATACTGCCATGTGATTCAAACTTTGCAAGTTTATAATTAAGAAATAAAATAATTATGTAATTTATATTAAGTGTCGGTAGCATAGTCAGCTAGAAGAAATATATCCTCACCTAAATGCACTGCTAAGAATTGCGTCACGTAAAATTACGTCATCTCGACCGTATTACTCAATACTCAAGCTAAAGTTTTGTTTTGATTATTTTTGTAAAATAATTTGTAAAACTTCGGGATTTGACTGTATAGAGAACGCATTGTCATTTTGGGTAAGAATTATGAACTATGTGTGTGATTTTCAGTTATAATTATAATAGGCCTAGTGACTTCAGGCCTTCATTTAAGAAACCAGATTCAGTGTTGCGTTGTGAACAATGCTTTAACTCCAAGAACACTGTAGCCTAATATATAATTTTCAAATACAAGTAAATCTAGCGACAAATATGTAACTAAGCGGTGGGTACTCGACCCCTCTCCAATTACAAAAATGTGGCCCTCCCTGTACTCCCATTTGAATTCTTGAAAAAATGGAGAAAAATAAATACATGAAGTTAAAAACAAGCATAGACAATCAAGCATATCATTATTAATATGATTAGAAATTGGTCATATTTCTTTGGTTCATCCAGACTTAAATCTTGACCCTCATTTGGCCACTCCGTTTGAGTGCAGTTCCTCAACTGAATTTAATTTAGAAAATATAAAAGATCGTTTTCTGATTTCAGAAGTCCACATGTATATATTGTACTGTGATAAATACATGGGTGTACCAAGATAAAGTGCCACACCCAGGCTCTGTCTAAAAACAAACTCAATGCGATCTATCCTATAACATAGGACGTCAGCTGGCGATATTTACATTTTCTGTTATTCTATTTTCTTTTTCATTTATTTTCTTACATACTATTTTTATTCAAAATTTTTACTATCAAACTGTTGCAGTTTAACAAAAATAAAAAATGTGAATATCAGCATAAAAACATGAAATAATGAAAATACAATGTGAATGACTAGGGCAAAACAGTAGTTTTGTGTCTGGAAACTAGAAAATACCTCATGGGCTTCCAATTAGTTTGATTATTCAGAATTTTATCTTACTCCCGAGCCCCCAACAAATGCCAACGGTTCAATTCCAGGTTAAATTAATCTATCAATGAAAAGTTCTTAAGAATTCAGTGTCTGGAGATTACTACTAATTAGACCGAAATTCTGTCCCAATTTTACGTTACGTTTTTGCTAAATGAACCTTCTTTTGAGGAGGATAATCAGTGCGATTTATTAGCGGAATCCAGGCGTATTTTCCGTCTGAAACCAGAAAAATGCATCTACGGAATTACAAATTACAAGTGTTTTCTGAAAGATGTTTAAAACCCCATTACGATCCAACACTTAATATTATGTGTAGTGACCAGGAAAGGATTCTGGTAGAAGCGCAGCGAAAAAAATGGTGTAAACCCTTTGATTTTTAAGTAAAAAGCCGGAAAATTAATAACAAACTTCCAGAAACTTTCGCGCCTCGCTCCGCTCGTTGACGATATTATATCGATACATTTTCGATCCCTCAAAACATGAGAACTTCTAGTTAGAACGTGTCTTGAAAGCTTCCAAATTCATAATTTATTTGTTTCCCTATAGTTTCAAATGAATTATTGCTTCACAATTTATCCAACAATTTGTAAAACAAAACATGTCCAATAGGGCTTGTATTACAACAGTCTAGTATAATTCTGTTACCCTCACCCCACCCCTGAAAAAAATCTCGATCCGCATCCTAGGGCACTGTGAAGATCAAAAGCACGCCCCTCTTACCTAAAATCCTGCATCCGCCTATGCCACGGGACCTCGGTTTTTACTGTCTCTTCCGAAGCACAGGAAAAGCCAGCCGCTTCCACCGAGGCTCTAACCCGCGACCCTCCGGTTGCAAATCGAGCACTTGACCGCGGAGCCACGACGGCTCTCCTGAGGTGTATAGTTCAAACACTTGGTTTTTAAAAAACGTATTTTATCGTAGTCTAATTCAAAATTCTGAACGAACAATAAAATATATATTACAATAAGAATTCGGAAACAAGTACCCTTTGTACTTTTACAACTGCCCGTTACCCTATTTTCATCCAGTAAATTCAAAAATTACAACTTGACACATGTACACATTTTAATTGTGCACATGCGCATTTCATTTTAAAAAAAAATTACCTAGTTTTCCAGACATCTTGAATACACATCGCGCGCGTGTAAAAAATATTACATAAACTTCAAATAGCGTTATTTATATGTAAGGCTTACATATTTTTGTTCAGTCAATTCATTTTTAAATATCACCAAATTAGTAAACGTAATTTGGTTATTAAAAATAATCGGATAACATACATTCACTTCTACCTTGATTTAAATTAATATGCTTCAGTATTATCCTATTCCGTGTAATTGATTGTTAGCATTATCATAATATATTTCTGTACACCGTTATGGACGTTAAGTTCGACAAAGCAAGGTAAAGTTCTCTTAATCTCTTGTTTGTGTGTTTAAATGGTGTTTACGCCACAATCAACAATATTGTTCAAAGTCATAAGATGGCGGGCGGGGTAACCTTGTGATTACCATACGGATGATTCTAATCCATTTTCGATTATGACAAGCTGCACGGGGAAAACGTATTATTCCTCACTGGATATTACTCTCTTATGTGTGGCAGTGTAATAGTATCAAGCTATAATTATTTTATCTCCAACGTAAGTCTCATCATCTACTTAAGACTTATTATCGCTTACGTAAGACTTATCATCTCCTAAGTGAGACTTGACGTTATTATCTCCTAGGTTATACATCATCTCCTACGTAAGACTTATCATCTCCTAAGTGAGACTTTACGTTATTATCTCCTAGGTTATACATCATCTCCTAAGTAAGACTTATCATCTCCTAAGTGAGACTTGACGTTATTATCTCCTAGGTTATACATCATCTCCTACGTAAGACTTATCATCTAAGTGAGACTTTACGTTATTATCTCCTAGGTTATACATCATCTCCTACGTAAGACTTATCATCTCCTAAGTAAGAATTATCATCTCCTTAGTGAGACTTTACGTTATTATCTCCTAGGTTATACATCATCTCCTACGTAAGACTTATTACCTCATAAGTAAGACTTGTCATCTCCTTTAAAAGAAGACTTATTATCGCTTACGTAAGACTTGTCATCTCCTTTAAAAGAAGACTTATTATCGCTTACGTAAGACTTATCATCTCCTAAGTAACACTTATCTCCTACGTAAGACTTATCATTTTTTACGTAAGACTTATCATCTCTTACGTAAGACTTATTATCTCCTACGTAGGACTTAGTATATCCTACGTAAGACTTATAACTCCTACATAGGACTTATAATCTCCAACGTAAGACTTAGTATATAAGTCTTCCGTAAGAGTTAATAAGTCTTACGTAGGAGATAATAAGTCCTACGTAGGAGATAATAAGTCTTGCGAAGATAATTTTTTTGTCTCGGGTGATACTAATACGCTGCCATAGTATCTGCACTGAAAATGATAATGTTTCATTTATGTTACAGAAACGGCAGTGTTTTTATGCAACATTGAAAATGATCTCATTTGTTCTCGTAATTATCCCTACCTGACAATTAGATATAATCACTGACTAGTATGCAAAGCTAACAAATAATATTTTCTATCGTTTTCACATATAAATTAATGTCGCAAAATAAGGCAAAATGATGCATAAATGAAGCTAAGCGTTTTAGTAAGTACTGTTTACTTTCATCCGCGCCATTTTTGTTTGATATTGAATGTCGCATACGGTAATGATGGTATTCTGTTCCACTGTAATATATCAAAGTACTGAAAGTAGCCTACTGAAATGGGTTGTTATTTTGGCAAAATAGCCATGGGATTCAAACTATTTCTATCTAACATATATGAAATGAAAATAAATCAAATTAATGTAGATTTTAAAACAAAAAAACTTCAATTTCCAGCCTCTAAATAAATTAAAAATTAACATTCTAAATTCTATTTTTGTACCAATTTTAAACATTGTCTGTCGTGCATTAACAATCATTTCAAAATAAAACGTGAGCATTTATGGTGCCTACTTATATTTAAACCAAACATGGCACTGGGAACAGGTAAAATAAATTTTACATAGCGAAAAATGGCTGTGATTTAAAGCATATTTTAGGGCTTATACAATCCTATTTACAGTCTGTCCCATATTAGATCATGAATTTCAAAATGAATTTGTAAAGCAACCAATCGTCAAAATAAAAATATTTAACTAATATAATTTAAAAAGAAAAAAGTTTATCGTATATCTCTTCTACATACTTTTTTCTTCGTTTGGTCGCTTCAATTTTTGAAAATACTCTTCCTAGGGGAATCTCTGTGTTATCCATGCTATGTCAAATAATTGGGTCATGTGAGTAATCATTAATATTCTCGCGCCTCTCTTGACAAGATGTATATGAAGGAGAATAACTCCCAATATATATACATGTATATATATATATATATATATATATATATATATATATATATATATATATATATATATATATATATATGTGTGTGTGTGTGTGTGTGTGTGTGTGTGTGTGTGTGTGTGTGTGTGTGTTTTTTAATAGATCAGTGAGCCATGCTAAATCAGTATGACCAATAAACGTTCCCTTTCTTTTACTTCCATTTTTTGTTTTTTGGGGTTTTTTGGTTTTTTTTTTTTTTTTGAAGACATCGTTTCTGTTTGAAATCCATTATGAACAGACCAATAACACAAAAGATCACAATCTAATTGTGATTAACTTCAAAAGTTGTGTAAACACCCGACAATGGACATGGCGATTCACCCCAACTTCCGCGGATAGGAGAACTGGAGATTGTAACATTCAGTGTTCGAGTTACCTCCCGTTGCGATATCAATACCTAAAATATACATGTGACCGTCCGCGGGAATCGTAACGGGAATCTCGTTAAGGCAAGTTATGTATAGCGAATAGTTGACAAACAATTTGATAGTTTTCAAAATGGACAAGAACTTTCACGCGCCATTTGCATAACAAGCACCTCCTACTCGATGCTATCTGCTTTTATTTTCATTTTTCAATGGACTAGAAAACATACATATTCTTGAGAGTTCTATAGAAATTGATTTAGCTTCATGTTGATATCAGCGATATGTAATTATTTCTATTTACATCGCTGTATGCTTGAAGCTCGCTAGCTGTCAATATCAATATGATGAATGTAACTTAGAGTAATAAACTTAGGCTCAACATCACTAGAATCTTATATAGTGGAATTCCATATTTATAAATAGATCGATGACGTTCAGTTGAAACTATATACAGATCGTATTGTATAATTTCGAAAGGAAGAAGTAAGTAGAATCATGTGGTATTTCATTTAATGATTATTCAGACTAGATTTAATTTCATTTACACCAAAATATTTGAATTTTCTGTAAAAGTTGAATTCTTGAGTTGGGCTATATTTTGCGAATGCAACCTCCATGACCTCTTCACTGCTAACAGGAAAGCCCTCAATGAAAAGTTGGAGTAAACCATTACATAAAAACCCATAATAATGGGACTAATTCGTGTACCACGTTATAACCGATAACGTTTGTGTGGTACTAGTATCCCAAATGGTGATAGAACGTAACACAACGTAATCTTAAGTATAAAACACGTACTAACGGTTGTGTCACTATGCGAAATTGTGTGTTGCGTTTTAGTGGTGCATTTTAGCTAGCCTCTATTTTTCATGATTTTAGTGTATAATTTCGGTATAGAGATATAAAATGCAATTACATGCATCGCTCTCACACTTTCTCTGCTTCACACGACTAAATTATCTCGTTATAACGAGATAATTTTCTCGTTATAACAATTTAATTATCTCGTTATGAAGAGATAGTTATCTCGTTATAACGAGATAGCTTTCTCGTTATAACGACTTGATTATATCGTTATAACGAGATAGTTTATCGTTACAACGACTTAGTTATCTCGTTATAACGACTTAGTTATCTCGTTATAACGAGATAGCTTTCTCGTTAGAACGACTTAATGATCTCGTTATAACGAGATAGTAATCTCGTTATAACGACTTAATAATCTCGTAATAACGACTTAATTATCTCGTTATAACGCAATAACAAAAATAATTTATGTGTCCTTAAACCAGCCACAGTAGATTGTCCTTTATGCATTTAAGTCACATTCCGGAGACGTTGTTGTAATTTCCTGGACGTTGTTGTTATTTTTGACATTTTCATTAGAAAACCACTCCTAGCCGACGAAAATGAAAAAGAATATTAATAAAATCGTCTGCTTGTTTTCAGGCCTGTGGTAATACTAATATTCTGTACAAAACGGACTCATTTCCGGATCGCAATCGACGCGTCTTCAAACAGGTCTTCCACTAATCTTCCCGCTGAAATGACGTTACCGCGGGATAACATCTGCTAGCGTCATTCCATTACTAATAGAAACGATAATCCCGCCCAAACGTTATCAGGTATCACGTAGTACATGAATTAGTCCCATTTGGGTGTACATATACTTCGTTTACGTCTCATTCACAATATTCATTATTTGATCAACTCTTACGTAGGATATACTAAGTCTCACGTAGGTAAGTACGAAAGATTACTCTAGTCAATGTAATTTTAATTTTTATATGCTTTCTTACCTAAATATACAGAATAATCCAATAAACCCGAATAATTCAGTGGTTAGCGTTCGACCCGCAAACGGAAGGTTCCCGGGATCGATCCACAGAACGTCAGTATAACAAAAACTTTAAAATCTGGCAGTGACTCTTATTTCGCCATACGCAATGCAAACGAAGTAAATATTAATATCACCTGCACGTGTCTTAAGAATCAGACTTTCAATATGACAAGCTAGGTCAGTGCTACGAAATGTGTGACACGTAAATATGCATCAGTCCATAGTACAGGTCAGAATTTGTAGCACTTCACCTAAAGTTGGTGACTTCTCCAAATTAATGAAAAATTACTGACAGAGTGAACAACAATCAAAGAAACAAACAAAAATAATCTCTCGAACGAAAGAGAGAATCGAAAACGGAGTGGGCTTGAAATATTCGAAAAATTCAAATTTGAACAAAAAAGGAGTGATTTATGTCTTTTATATTATCTCGAGTTACTTATGTTTTCAGTGAGGGTAATCTTTTTACAGAAGAGGTGAGGCACAGACAAGACCGCTAAATGTTTATTAATTAAAATACAGGTGATAATAACCAAGCAGGTGTCTCGCATTGTCAACGTAAACAATGAGAAGTGTCTTACCTTCTCTTTATATAAGTCTGTTGGTTGGACATATTTCTTGGTATATCCCAAAATTAACATGTTTTGATGAAAAGAATAAATAAAATAGTCTAAAAAAATCAAGCGCGCAAGGCACACTTAGATGGTCCTGTCCACAAGTACCTGTGCGGGCATCATGACCTTCCGCGGGTAAAATAGCAAACTTATCACTTGATCAGATTATGTTCCACCGGGGCTCGAACCCGTGCTTCTTGAGGTGCGATACGAAGTTCGTGGTTTGAATCGCAGTATCCTAACCACAAACACACATACATAGTGGACCATTGTACTCACACCGGCACAAACGCTCTCTCTCTCTCTCTCTCTCTCTCTCTCTCTCTCTCTCTCTCTCTCTCTCTCTCTCTCTCTCTCTCTCTCTCTCTCTCTTATACCACATTAGTAGTTACATTAGACAGCCACTGACAAACATGACCATAGATAACACTGATTAAAAACGAAGCAAAATGATTGATGAAATGTACATTTTGAACAAATATTCCACTAATTAGGAATATATATATATATATATATATATATAGTCAAACCTGTTTTCATCAGCCACTCAAGGGAAACTAAAAAAGTTACTGCATAAGACAGGTGGCCTTTGATTCCAGGTTGACAAAAATCAAAAGAAAACTGATTTCCATTAAACAGTGTATAGCAACACATGTATACTCCTATACCAAATGGTTTGATGCTAAGATGATCAGGTGTTCAAATCATGTACATTACAGTGCTACCTGGCTAACCTGTTCATAGGTTTTCTGAAAATATATCATGTGATTAACCATCTTCAAAAATGGCTGTTGAAAACAGTGTGACCAGTCATTCTGTCCTGAATATCACTGACCGCTGGCCACGTTAGACAGGTGGCTGCTGGTTAGGTATGTTTATATAGTGAAATTGATTGGGGGGATACTAACTGGCTGTTGAAGACAAATGGCTGCTGAAAACAGGTGGCTTTTAAGGCAGGTTTGACTACATATATATATATATATATATATATATATATATATATATATATATATATATATATATATATATATATATATATAACACGGTTCGCGGTGGGTTTTAGAGTCCTATACATGTTATTGTATTGTATACTATATACGTACCTGTGATATTTTACGCGCTCGTAGATCTAACTTATGCCAAGCCCATCAATATCTCGATAGCCGGATATTTGACAATCCTTAATAATCACATGTTTACGAGTATTTACATTGTGTAACTGTTTTGTAATGCGAGCGTACATTGGTTTTGAATTGTTTATAAGCACAAGACTCCTCGATTTAAATATTTTTCTATATTACATAATCATTCGCATAGCAAAGATTTTGGTCATACGTGTATATGAAAAAAATATAAAAAATTAAATCATTTCTCACGTAAACAGCGAATTGTTTACACTGCGGCGTGTTGTTACAATGTAAATGGATATTGATACGCGAATCAACGTCCTTGTATATCTTATAAAACATCTCCAAACTCGACCATATTTTAACAGATATTTTGAAGATATAAGGTATTAATATATTAAATTGTCATCATGTTGAAAATAAAATGTTTACTACTTACGTATAAGTCGCATGTATATCAGTTCTGTTTTCGATATCTATCGAGGTCGAATTTATTCTCGGTGTAACTAATATGAATATTGTGGTTTTGTTGAATCGCTGTAATCACCAGCTATTAGTAATAACTAAAGTTATGCAATGTCGTATGCCGTTCTCACTGGACAATCGACCACGAGGCTCCCTGTGGGGAAACAGAAATTAACCTGTTAAAAAATCAGCGAGCGCGCGTACACACACAATCACACATTTTAAGAGTTACACATTTTTCAACCAAAAATCTGTTCAGACCGTTACGTCACGGTGTAAATTTTTATGTTTACATTCGATATTGATCAGGGAAAATGTAATCTATATTTATATCCATTACTCCGTCCCGGCATATCAAAATCATTACGAAGGTAAACGGAAAAAAATAAAATTGTGCAGTTATACCAGGAATATATCGCCGGTTATGCGCCATAAACGTAAATAATGAGAGAACTGTTTGTCAACCTTTACTAGTAATATGTAAACAGAAAATTTAGTTGCTATGATGTAATTGTGAACGTTAAAATAGGTATCGATTCATCTCCGCCTCTTTTTATCTACAGCCTTCGGAAGCAGAGGCGTAGAGATAGATACACGTGCAGTGTTGAAGATGTTATATAAGACTTGTCAGTGAGGTTCTGTAAGGGTGACCAGGGCCCCGAAGTCACCAAATTTACTCGTTAATCAAACTCAACTAACGTTTCATAAAAAAAAAAAAAAAAAAAAAAAAAAAAAAAAAAAAAAAAAACACGCAAAATTTCTACTACAGCTGGTATGTTCGCAAATTGATGGCGTACAATTGCAAGTTTTGCTGAAGATGTTTGTTTATTTCGGAAGAAAACTTTTTATAGAACTAAATGTTTGAATACATACAATGTACTCTTGAAAATTTGAGTACCGTACTCAACGTATTGAAAAGTCATCAATGTGACCTATAGGACCTATTATAATAATTATTAGTTTTTTGTGAATGATGTAAAATATTCACGTGTTTCCTACTCAGTCCGGTACCGACGTTTACAAATGACTATAATTTGAAAATGATATCTACAGGCTGAGCTTGAGTACTGAGTAAATCCTTGAGTTGGTGACTTCGGGTACGTCCTGCTTCTGACGTCCGCCTACCGTGAAAGTAATTTTGATATCTGTTTTTTTTTTAGAAATATAATCGGACATTATGATATGATATGATATATATATATATATATATATAATAAAGACTTATGTCTCTGGTATAACTTAATACCCAGGGTGTGCAAAACACACGATCGCTGGCTTTTATTTATAAAATTGAAATATAGTTTACCATGTTGCCTTTTCATCTTTAATTTTGTGTATTTTAAAGTTATCTATAAACATATTTATAAAGGCCACTGTGGAGAACAGTAAAAACAACATATATATATATATATATATATATATTTATTCGTTTATTTATATTACTTATCTATTTTCATGCGCTTAATAACCGCGATTCGCATCTTTCCGATACATAGATCATGTTCCATATCACATTCTGATTTGTCGTTCGAAGCTTTTCATTTGTCAGAAATACGTGGTCTTTTTATCATTTCATTTCTATTTATAATTATGAGTTTTCGGAAATCGTAAGGGATCAACCAAATCACAACTTTTCATAATCGACTATTTTGTTCTTATGTATTTTTTTTTCAAATTACTCTTGCTTTTAGTGTGACTCCGTTTCACCAATCATGCTTTTCACCGAACTTGACCTCATCACCAAATTGGACCCTTTTACCGAATTTGACCCGTTCATCGAACTAGAACATTTGCGACGGGTGTGGCATGCCAGCAGAAGTGACCGACTCCTTCCGAACACCTGGCCTTATCCCGTTTGGGGTTCGTAATTGTTTTTCATGTTGAGACCATCTAATTCGTCGTGTTATAATAGACTTTTGATTATTGATTGGTACTTCTAACGTCAATTAAAGTAAATAAACACTACAGAAACAGATAACTCGGATTATCTTAAAAAAAAAAACCAACATCAGTGCTAGATGATAATTAATATCAGTCATTATTACCATCACTTACGCCCTTTCATTAACTGGTATCTATAGGCCCTATATTTCGTACGAAATCACGGGATTTGAACAACGTAACTATCGAACAAGGAAAATTTAAATCTGTTGAAATACCCCTTCGAGAACCTCGTCATATTAAGATCGCGTTTGACCTAACTCGGAGTAGTTATGCAATTTTTTTTCTCTAGGTACCTGAGTTCACTGATAAATTCAATGGAATTACGTCAAACGTTACATAAACGGTTTTAATAATATCATCAGTAACATCATACAGATCAATTTGAGTGTTATATATTATAACAGCGCTAACAAAGACTGAAATAGATTTGATATCGACATTAATTTAGCCAGCACATCAGTTATTGATATAAGAAGTCGTTATAACATACATATGTGGTCAAGCCCCTTTATCTCATATATCAGTACAAGAAGTCACGTGTCCCGTATACTAACTGTTCTTTGTTTAAAGATTGAGGAAAGAAATTCGAAATAATAATACATTTCTCTTTGTTTACAGATATATGGATATGATGTATGAGTATATAAACATGATGTCTATAGATATCTAAAATATATGCCTACATGTATCTTCCTATCAATGTCTTTAATATATAACAACCACCATGGTAGTAGGAATGATGAAGAAGAAGAAGTAGATGATGATGATGACGGTGACGACGACGACGACGACGATGAACATATGACGCTGCTGCTGCTTATGATGATGAATATATGATGATGAATAGATGATGCTATTGTTGCTGATGATGATGTTAATGATGATGAAAATATGATGAACCGATGATGAAGATGTTGATGATGAACCGATGATGATGATGGTGATGATGACGAATATATGATGATGAACAGATGATGCTATTACTACTGATGATGATAATGATGGTGATGATAATGATGATGATGATGGTGAACAGATGATGATGATGGTGATGACGGTGACGACGACGATGAACATATGACGCTGCTGCTTATGATGATGAATATATGGTGATGAATAGATGATGCTTTTGTTACTGATGATGAAAATATGATGAACCGATGATGAAGATGTTGATAATGAACAGATGATGACGATGGTGATGATGATGAATATATGATGATGAACAGATGATGCTATTACTGCTGATGACGATAATGGTGATGATGATAATAATGATGGTGGTGGACAGATGATGGTGATGATCATCATCATCATTAACAACAACAACAATATATATTCATCTATAACCTATCTATAGGCCTTTACATAATATCTTTATTTTCAAGGTTCAGTTTATTTCTCTGTGGTTGACTTTTACAAAAAAGATAATACCAACATAATTGTGAATAAACTATAACGTATAAGCAGAGTAAACAACGTAAAATATATGCAGTATATGTGTACAGTTTTCAAGGTGGCTGGCTTACTTATTTATAATCCATAATTCATTGTTCTTTTTTACGAGTTGATGGAACATCAACGCAGTCATGTTATGCTAAGTTGTTTATTGGGAACAAGTCAAAGCAATTTTGCAGTATGGGGTTAATAACACATTATATTGACGCAAAATTACACATGTATGTGCATTTCAGCAACATTAACTCAACTTCAAGATTGAAATTTCCAAATCACAAATTTTATTCGTATATTTTTGCTTTTCAAAATGACGAAAATATAGTAACAATTCGCTGAAGGCGTCATTTATGAATTTTAACATATAAATTTGCTTTAGAATGTTACTTTTCAATTATTTTTTACCATTATACTCTTGTGATAGAATTGACATCAAAAACCATAGACTGGACTGTTAACAATTCTTGCGCACGATTAATATGCAAATGAGTTTTGGTCAAGTTTCCCTTACTTGGTATTGGCAAGATCTGTCTGTGAAGTTGTGTCATTCCTCATTCACATAATCTTAACTGATGAGAAACTCGCGGCAGTCTTTGAAGTTGGGAAAATGTTTTACATGTACCCGTATTGACCTAGCGTAAGGGTATAATACAGCCCTTTCGCATAGAAATTTAATATCGATGAAGCGATGTTCATAAACACAAGGTTTTATAATCATATCGCTGATCTAGGTAGTTTGTTGCATAATAAATAAGCCATCAGTACTCACGTTAGGCCAAATGTCTGACCCTAGTTTTAGTTACTTTTTTGTAAAAGCTAATTTTACCGAATTAAAAAGTATTCAGTATACTGAGTGTATTATACCTCATTAAAACTTACGATTGCCATCAACTCGTATCAGTACTTTCAGTGCATTCTTGTATTCATTTGGAGTGTCATTAATAATCAATAAACAATTTAGTCATATCAACTATGAACATGTCAGGACTCATATTATGTTTTTTACCGGTTTGTGACTGCAAGTATTTTTTTCTATTTATATTGACTTATATATTTCAGCTAATTTAAATTTGATCTAACATGATGAAGAGGATGATTAACGTTAATCAAAATATTGAAACGAGGTGACCAATGATAGAATGTACAGCCATATAAAATTTATCCCCACCTTCAGTAGCCAAAGAAAAAGTCTTGTACACCCATATAAATGTACAAAATGGCAAAACCATATATAAACTTCTGTGTTCCCATATAAAATGTATCCACCTCTTTAGAAAATCATATATTAAAAATTTCTGTACACCCATATAAAATATATTCACCTATTAGAGAATCATATATTAAAAACTTCTGTACACCATATAGAATATACCCACCCCTCTAGAAAACAATATAAAATCTCCTGTGTACCCATATAAAATATACCCACCCTTTAGAAAATCATATAAAAACTTCTGTACACCCATATAAAATGTACCCATACCTTTATCAAATCATATAAAAACTTCTGTAAACCCATATAAAACATCCACCTATTTAGAAAATCATATATTAAACATTTTTGTACACCCATATAAAATGTTCCCACCTCTTTAGAAAATCAAATCAAACTTCTGCGTGCACCTTTAAAAATGTACCCACACCTCAGAAAACAAGGTCAAAGTTCCTGTACAACTAGTACTAATATAAAATGTAACCACCACCCACAGAAATAATACAATCTTCTGTACACCCTTATGAGTTTTACCCAACGCCACAGAAATCATTTATAATCTTCTAAATAGAAAAGCTGACATAGATTACCCGAGTCTTGTTGTCAGTATCCCTTTCCTCTGTATCAGACGTGCATGATATCCGTCACCGAGTGGTTTGAGCATTGCGCTTTGAAGACAAAGTCTCCCCTTTATGGTCATCGTAGGTTCGGGCCTCTCTGGAACCTAATTAAGATGATTTTTTGCCAGTTTGCTTGCGGGAGGCCGGTGGTCTCTTACCGGTTACATTGTAACCGGTTTCTCTCTGTATACCAACTCCCACAGAAATCATATAAAGTCTTCTGCACACCCATATGAAATGTACCCACCCCTTAGAAAATTATATAAAAATTTCTGTACACCCATATAAAATGTACCCACCCCACAGAAGCCAAATATAATCTATTGTACATACATATAAAGCCAAATATAATCTATTGTACATACATATAAAATGTACCCATCCCACAGAAGCCAAATACAATCTATTGTACATACATATAAAATGTACCCATCCCACAGAAGCCAAATATAATCTATTGTACATACATATAAAATGTACCCACCCCACAGAAGCCAAATATAATCTATTGTACATACATATAAAATGTACCCATCCCACAGAAGCCAAATATAATCTATTGTACATACATATAAAATGTACCCATCCCACAGAAGCCAAATATAATATATTGTACATACATATAAAATGTAACCCATTCAGAAAATCATATAAAATTTCTGTTTACCCACACAAAATGTACCCAACCCTTGTAATTCATAAAAGAAACTTCTGTGCAGCCATTTAGGAAAATAAGATAAAATCTTCTGTACAGTCTTATAAAGTGAACCCCTGACCACTCTAAAAAAATCAGGTAAAAACTTCTGGACAACCATATAACATGTTCGAAACCCTCAGAAAACCATATAAAATCATCTGTACACCCATATAAAATGTACCCCAAACCAAGAAAAGCACACACAAAACTTATGTACAGTCATATAAAGTGTACCCCAAACCAAGAAAAGCACACACAAAACTTAAGTACAGTCATATAAAATGTACCCACAACTTACAATAGGAGATATCACTTTATACGTTTTTATAGGTGATATCACCTATTCGAATAAGTGAAATTACCTATTCGAATTGGTGATATCACTTAACAAAACGAATAAATTATATCACTCATTCGAATAAGTGATATCATTCAAATTTGGAAACAGTGAAAACCTTATGCTTCCCATTTTTTCCATAAATATAGATCTGCAGTGAATATCTATGGAAGAACAAAGCGCAAAAGACGATATTACGGTATCGTGATAAAGGCGCAGCGCTGCAGATCGGAATCATCTCCCGTGCTGTTGTAGGATTTGGACGGAGTTCAGCATTCAAAGCATACAGAGCTGACGAAACCATACCGACCGACGACTCCTGCCACTCTGAACTAGGGCCCGATTTCCGCACAAAATTGTTTTAAAAGTGGTTGAACTTAAAACACCCTATATAATTCTTTGGACCAAATGTAAGGAAACAAAAACAAAAAACAAAAAAATAAATAAATAAATAAATAATTTATAATGCCCAAGATGACACAAGTCATATTTTTGTTAGACCCAGGAATATATTTTATTTTTGTGTAGGGAGCATTCATTGGCATTGATTCATGTGATATCACCTATGCGAATAGGTGATATCACTTTTACAAAACGAATAGGTGATATCACGTAGTCGAATATTCGAGCAGGTGATATCAGTCATTCATTTGAATAGGTGATATCTTTCAACCGAATAGGTAATAGCACTCATTCGAATAGGTGATATCACTCATTCGTATAAGGGTCATTATAAAAAAATGTAGATATTTGTGTGATAGTACAAATGTCTTTATATTTTGTGGTGTCAGTGATTTAAACGTCTTCATGTTTTACTTATAGGCATGAACAAAAATAGTTTTCTAACAAGATAGGATATGTTTTTGTTATATTATGAGATTTTTAGGCTTTGAAATGGTCAAATTCAGTATAAAACATGTGTGACTTGGCCGTGGTATGAAGGATTTATCTAATTATTTGTTTAAAAAGCATATATTTTAATTTTTATTTTGCATATGTTTCTTCTATCACATGTGTTTTGTTTAAATAACATATCATTTTGATAGAACTATTACAGATTCGAGTGAAAATTTTTGTGAAAACCTATGTGCTTTTCGCCGTGTCCTTTGTGTTACTGGGTTGAACATCAAGTAAGTAATTGTTATCTCCCTTATTACAAAACCTAAATAATAGTTCCCCCCCCTGAAGTACTACTTCCTTTCAGGAATTATGGGTATTAGAGCAGACAGCATGTTTATTTCTTAGCATCAAATTTAGCATCAAAGGTATCTAAAGCGATAGCGTAATTTTTAATCGTGTCCTAAAAGTTACTGCTCTTTCAAGCACTAATCATAAAAATGTAGAACCAAGCTTGTGACCAGTATTCCATCTTGTTATATAGTTAATATATCAGGTTGATCCTTTGGGCCAGGGAGAATTCATTTTAAACAAAATTATATGTCCCTTGTGATACAGTCACTTGTGTTACCAAGAAAAAGGTAAAATTTGCCATTTTGTGTGTGTACATTCATATTGGGATACAAATTTGATAAAATAGACTATAGAGACCTATTACATGGTTTATCACAGTAAAATTTATCTATTCTTTGAAAAAAAAAATGTTACAAAAATTACCTTTAACAGAAGTGTATAGTAATTTACTAAAATGTTTTGGTAACACAAAGGACGCTTGCAGCTAGCAAGGGGTATATTTTTTCATTTTTGGAAAATTTTCAAGTTCAAAGTTAATGTTTAGTATTCGTTTCTAACATTTGAATATCAGAATGTTTCAGTTAAATAAAATTTGAATAAAAATGAGTTACTTAATTATTCAAGAAAACAAAATTTAAATATTGACATATTTTGATAATGACCCATAAGTGATATCACTTAAGAATTTATAAAACTGATATCACCTATTCGAATTCGAATAACTGATATCACCTAAACGAAAGAGTGATATCACTAACTGGTATTAAAAAGTAAAACGGCGTCCCATAGTATTCCAGTGGGTGACATCACTTATTGAATAAATGATATCACCTATTCGAAATAGTGACATCACTAACTGGTATTAAAAAGTAAAACGGGACCCCATACAAATGTACCCCTTGCAAAATGATATAGAATATTCGGTACAGCCATATAAAATGTACCCCCACGATACGACAAGATATCCCAGAGGGATCTTGGTGCTAACCAGCGAAAGTTCTTCATTTGATCTATGACACATTTTTGTGGCTCAACAATGAATTTGAACTAAAACCTAAATATCTGTCAAGTGCTTTCGCACAAGATTATAACAATATCAAATATAAACTGCTATAATCCAAGATAGCTTAACCATACCCGTCAACCTCTAGAAAAAGTGAAAATGCTGGCCATGATCTACATTGAGTAAAACAAGAATTACACGTAATAATATGTCTGGCTGGTCCCTGCTTTGATACCACATGTAGCAAAGTTTAGTAAGTGTATATTTCAGGGTTGTGGCAGTACCCCCACATACACTACTGAATGTGGGTTTCCCCACAGCAATCAATAATATATATGTTGTAAGGGTGGGGTTTTGACCCCCAAATACATCACTGAATGTGTTTTCCCATAATAATCAATAATACATATGGTTTAATAGTGGGGCTAACAACGTTTTTAAGTTATAAGTAACAATATAAATTTCAGGGGGTGGGGCAGGAACCCCAAATGCACCACTAAATATGTCTCCCTATAACAATCAATAACATATATGGTTTAAATGGAGGACTGTAAACAGTTTCTAAGTTATAAGGAAAAATATAAATTCCAGGAGGTGGGACAGGACCCACATATGCACCACTAAATGTGTCTCCCCATAATAATCCAAAATATATATGGTGAAAGGGTGGGGCAGTGAACTGTTATTAAGTTATAAGTAATAATATATATTTCAGAGGGTGGCACAGTACCCCAATGACCCCCATACACCACTGAATGTGATACCCAATAATGATCAATCAAAATATATATGGTTTAAGCGTGAGTTTGTGAATGGTTTTTAAGTTATAAGTAAAAATATATATTTCAGGGGGTGGGACCCCCCCCCCCCCCCCCCCGCATACACCACTTAATGTGTTTCCCAATAATGATCAATTATACATTATATTAGTTTAAGGGTGGGACTGTGAACGGTTTTTAAGTTATAAGCAAAAATATAAATTGAAGTCGGTGGAGAAAGTTTGTAAAACTGAAAAATTGAAAATTGTATTTGTTACAGACATTTTGGATTGATCCATGAGTAAACAAGTGTCGTGTTACGTCACCTCGTAAACTGATACGTTCGTATATCATTGGAAAATTGACTTAAAGCTATACTCACATTTGACCAAACCCGGATTGGTAGTCAGATGTGCTACACGTGGAATCAATCAGATGTGCTACAATTAGGGTCGGTCAGGTGCCCTACAATTTGAGTAAATCAGGTGCGGTACACTTGTAGTCAGATGCGCTACAATTAGAGTCGGTCAGGTGCCCTACACTTTGAGTAAATCAGGTGCGGTATACTTGTAGTCAGATGCGCTACAATTAGGGTCGGTCAGGTGCCCTACAATTTGAGTAAATCAGGTGCGGTATACTTGTAGTCAGATGCGCTACAATTAGGGTCGGTCATGTGTGTCGGTCAGGAGCGGTACACTTGTAGTCAGATGCGCTACAATTAGGGTCGGTCATGTGTGTCGGTCAGGAGCGGTACACTTGTAGTCAGATGCGCTACAATTAGGGTCGGTCAGGTGTGTCGGTCAGGAGCGGTACACTTGTAGTCAGATGCGCTACAATTAGGGTCGGTCATGTGTGTCGGTCAGGAGCGGTACACTTGTAGTCAGATGCGCTACAATTAGGGTCGGTCAGGTGTGTCGGTCAGGAGCGGTACACTTGTAGTCAGATGCGCTACAATTAGGGTCGGTCATGTGTGTCGGTCAGGAGCGGTACACTTGTAGTCAGATGCGCTACAATTAGGGTCGGTCATGTGTGTCGGTCAGGAGCGGTACACTTGTAGTCAGATGCGCTACAATTAGGGTCGGTCATGTGTGTCGGTCAGGAGCGGTACACTTGTAGTCAGATGCGCTACAATTAGGGTCGGTCAGGAGCGGTACACTTGTAGTCAGATGCGCTACAATTAGGGTCGGTCAGGAGCGGTACACTTGTAGTCAGATGCGCTACAATTAGGGTCGGTCAGGAGCGGTACACTTGTAGTCAGATGCGCTACAATTAGGGTCGGTCAGGAGCGGTACACTTGTAGTCAGATGCGCTACAATTAGGGTCGGTCAGGTGCTCTACAATTAAAGTCAGTTGGGTGCGCTACACTTAGATTTAGTCAGATGCGTTACACAATTTGAATTAGGTGCGCGACAATCAGATTCAGTCAGGTGCGCTACAATTAGATTCAGTCAGGTGCGCTACAATCAGATTCAGTCAGGTGCACTACAATTAGATTCAGTCAGGTGCGCTGTAATCAGATTCAGACAGGTGCGCTACACATGGAGTCAATCAGATGAGCTACGATTATAGTCAGTTACTGTGTTGCTACATTTGGAGTCAACTAGGCGCGATACGATTAGAGTCAGCTGTGTTAGTTGCACTACAATTCGAGTCATTAAGATGCCCAACAGTAAAAGTCAGTTAGGTGCGCTACGATTAAAGTCGGTCAGATGCGCTACGATTAGATTCAAAGTGAACTGTGAATGGGAAGCGTACAGGTCTGTGTGATATAGACAAGGGTAGTATTTATTCAAATATAGTGGTTTTTAACTACATTGTATTTGATTATATCTACATACCGACTGCAATTCCCTTCATTGCAAGTATGTAGAGCAATTTTTATTGTGTATTTTGTAAATGCAGTCGCGGGCCCCGAGTATTAACTGCTTTACTTTTCAGCGTAAGAATATATGAACGAATCAATAAAGAATAGAATATCACATGTTTATTTCTTATATATTCAATCTTAAAAGCCATACATTAGGCCTACCACAAAACAAATAAAAATCACAGAAAGAAATCGGAAACACGAGACTACATCTGTAGCACATTATACAGCCTACAGGCCCATATCACGATATATCTAGGTTTTGTTATGACCAGAACCACAGACCACAGTCTGGCACAGATATTTAAGTTCGCTTCGTAGTTACAACAGAAAAAAAGAGAGTAAGGCCGAGTGCAACTTTGTCAAGCATCTCTTGATAAAGAAGTCGATTTGTTTGCCGTCACTGGATATTCCAATCGTCACCCGCATCGTGTGAAATCAGGTCGTGTGAAATAGGCCTACTTACGTAGGTTACGTACCAATCAGTCATCATGGTTCCCAGCTGATTGGTAAAAAAATGTCAAATAAAATGGCTACTTTCAGTTGTCATGAATGAATATTAGCTGTCTCACTTCTTGTAAGTCACACTCAAACTTTCTATAGTATATCTCATTGATAATATATCAGAATTCAAACGCAGAATCGTTGTAAATACATTATACAGCATACTCATGGGCGCGCCGATTTGCATTTTCAATTCTCTTCTGACACATTTAATCTTCCGGTTACCAAGCAGACGAATATTCTAAAATAACTTAAAAACAAATCTGATACTTATTCAAAATTTTCCACATCACTAGTTTCTTTCCATTTAGTATTTCCGGACAGAAAAGGGGAACTACTTCTCGTCTCATACAACTGTTTAGCTATTACGTCATATGAAAAAACTCCTACCGCAAAGCCAATTACATAGAATGAATTTCGTAACCAGCTGACTACAGATTCACAGAAAATGGTAATATATATAAATATAAGGATTGTTTTTCATTTTTTGGAATGCATCGAGTATAAATGCAATTGATTATGGAAAAAAATTCAATGTGCAGCACGAAGCACGAAGTGCTGCACATTGAATTTTTTTCCATAATCAATTGCATTTATACTCGATGCATTCCAAAAATGAAAAACAATCCTTAAATCTATACACATATAAATGTGTGCAAAAGTTGTAGGCCTAACTCACATTTCATTGCAAATACGAATTGCGATTGTGAAAAAAATATTATGTAGCACATCTTAAGATAGTTCGTCAAAACAACAAGAGAAGAGTTGGGACTATATTTTGTCCAATAAATCTCTACCCCAAGGTCAAGTTTGAATTTTGAATAGTGTTTTACGCCACAATCAACAATTTTCAGTTATATGATGATGACCAGTTTTTAATGGTGGAGGGAAGAATCCGGTTGAAATTTACCAGGGAAGAGACCATCGGCCTCCCGCAAGTAAACTGGTAAATTTTCGCCAAAAATCAGCTGAGCTTCCAGCGGTACTCGAACCTGCGCTGACAGGAAGTAAGGGACTTCATGGTTTAAAGCGCTGCGGTCTACCAATTTCGGATGCTGTAGATATTACCAGCTATATAAGGGAGTGACCAATTAGGGAGAGGTTTGGATCAAATTTGAAATAAAAAAGCAGGGTCGGAATTCACGATGAAAAAGCCCAGGGTTATCTATTGAACAAACTACAATATATAAATAGGCACGATGCAATAAATGGAAATAAATAAGGACTATTTTCGGAAAACACTGTTACAGTAATGCTAAACAAAATAAACCAACCGTTATACTTAATGAAGAGAAAAAATACTTGTATATAAAACAAATTAAATGTAAAGATTTTGAAACAACCGATGTGTTATTAGAATGTTCATTCGTGGCCTTCATTTAATACTAAATATAAAATAAAAGGACAAAAAACAATCCCAATCAAAAGCCATAATTTAAGGAGGTATTAAAAAAATGACTCACGAATTCAATTTTCTTCATTTTTTTCTATTGTTACTTCATTTTGATCTCTGTTGAAATGCAAAATGTAAAAAATATTTATCCGCACAATTTTTAGAAAAATTACATTGAATATCCTCCACCGGGGCATATTTAGAGTTCTCTTGAAAAGTGTAAACAAGCCAATCTAATTTCTGTTAACTGTTCCGAATATAAATACATTTGTATGTATCAAAAACATGAATCAATACAGGAAAAGAAATATTTTCCTGATAAAATCACCTAGGGAAAATATTATTGAATGTATATTTTTCAATATCCGCATGATAAAGGTTTCAATGAGGAATAGCATATAGGCCTATAGAATAAACATTCACGATTTACCTCTAAAAACTGACAATTTTCAAAAACTTTTATAAATTCAGTTTTCATCAAAAATATTTTCATAATCCTTAAGGTGTTAGTATTATAACATTATGAATATAAAAATATTTTATCCACAGAAATATAAAAAATATGGTCACCAAAACGCCATTAACTATTGTGATACGTATTGTGTACAGCATCAATACTACCCTTACCAGATCAAAACCTTGTTAAAAAAATCAGATCAAGTATATTCAATTTCCTATGGAATAAAACAGACAGAATAAAAAGAAATACATTGATAGGGGATGTTAATAGTGGGGGTTTAAATATAGTAGACATAGAAATTAAATTGAAATCTTTAAAAGCGGCATGGATACCGAAAATTTTTAATAAACAAAATTTTATGTATGATATAATAAAAGGACATTTAGAGAAACACAAAATATATCCGGAATATTTGTTAAAAACAAGTGAAAAAGATATACGAGAATATAAAATCTTAGATACTCTTCCACAGTTCTATAAAGAAATCTTCTCAAACTTCAACGAATGTAAACAAAATATTTATTTAGAATCATTATCTCCCACTGATATTCTATCCCAACCAATCTGGAATAATAGCTTATTTTAAATATAAGGGAAAAACTTTATACTTTTCTTCTTGGTCGAAGAGTGATTTTCTTTATATAAAAGACCTATTCAGTCCGAATGGTAATGCTAAACCAATACATGAAATTCTTAACAAGTTGGAAAATAAAACAAATTGGATATGTGAATTCAAAATGATTAAAGCTGCTGTAAAAAATGCAATGAGTAAATTGTGCAAAAATGAATTATTAATTCCAAATATAAAGAAAAAATACTCGTTTTTATTTCATACTGGATTTCATAATATTCTAGAGAAAAAATGTTCTTTCTTTTACAAAAATATTCTTAAGAAAAAGTTTCCAAATTCCATTACATCAATCTTCACTATCTCGAGAATTTAAAATAGATAAATACCTGTGGACTAATATATATACATGTAAAATTTCCTCATTACAAGACAAAAAAAATATCTGAATTCAACTATAAACTATTGCATAATATACTATGCAATAATTCTTTTCTCATGAAAATCAAACTCGTACAAAACGAAATGTGTAACAACTGTACCGATATTGTTGAAAACTCAAAACATTTAATTTTTGACTGTAAAATTGTTAAAAATATTTGGAATATTCTGGGTATTATTCTGAATTTTGATATCAAATGGAAACACATCATTGTAGGTTTCTATTTGGAAAAAAATAACAAAAACATTGGTTTTTAAATGAATTTATTTCACTGATTGCATACAGTATATTTAAATATAAAATGACTGCTCGATTTGAAAAAGAAGTAGAAACTGAAACAAACTTGCGACATTATATAAAGAAGTCTCTATTTTCACGACTAACAGGCCTTTGTGTCTTCAAGTCGAGTTTTGAAAATGTAGTAAAAAGATTTATATCTTTGTTATGATGTATGTATGTATATGTGTATGTGTAGGTATGTATGTGTATGTATGTGTATATGTATATGTATATATATATGTATATGTGTATATATATGTATATATATATATATGTATATATATGTATGTGTGTATATGTATGTGTATGTGTATGTGTATGTGTATATGTATATATATGTGCATGTATGTGTATATATTCATAATGACAACAATATAAAATGTAAACTTTACAATATTGAAGGATATAAATATCCTTCTTATCCAGTGTAATGGTTCTTTCTCTTTCAATATATATCATATGTCATCATCTTATCTTGGCCCGGGATAAGATGAATTGTAAAATGGGTTATATAAAATTAATAAAGAATTAAAAAAAAAAAAAAAAAAAAAAACTATTGTGATACGTCAGTTACGTCGGGTTCGGTATATTTATGGCACGACTATAATTTGATAAAATCTATGTAAATACTGAATATGAATCAATTGTATAAATGTTAGAATTAGTCTTATGACATTTTATATTAAAACAACTTCCTTTAAAGTGTCATTCTTATAGACATGGGCGTCATTACGATGAATTCACTCGTCATTCAGATAAATAAGTGTCATCGTTGTAATTAATAGATCATTTTCGAGTTCTTCCGTAGTCCGTTTTTGTATCCGGATTTTTCATGCGCCGATTCAACTTTGTTTTGCTTAGCAATTTCCGGTATGTGTCTTTGCGTCGATCAAGAAATAAAATACAGTTGTATCTGAAGGCCAGATTATTGTCACTAGACCATTTTGCTCACAAACAAACTGACATTAACGTCTGAACACTATACCGGAAATGGAATATTGTTACATTTTGATTTATTGTATGACATCGAGTTTTTTATTTCTTGATCGGCGCATATACACATACCGGAAATGACGAAGCATAACAAAGTTGAATCGGCGCATGGTTACGAAATTCATTCTATATAACACGTAACAGCTAAACAGCTGTGTGAGACGAGAAGCAGTTCCCTTCTCTGCCCGGAATAAAAAAAATTAATAAAAGAAAGTTGTTTTCATATCATTTTGAAAGAAACTAGTGATATGGAAAATTTGAATACTTATTGTCAGATTTGAATCGAGGTTATTTCATATTAGATCGCTTGGTGCAGAAAGGTTAAATGTTTTAGAAGAAATAGCCGCGGCCATAGCCATGCTCCTGAATGATGATTGGTTTATTTACAACAAATTTGCGTTTGAATATATTGTTAATGGGATATATTATAGAAAGTTTATGTGTGAATTAGTAAAAGGGAGACGGCTAATATTCCTTCATGACAACTGAACGTAGCTACTTTATTTGACATTTTTTATCAATCATCTGGGAACCGGGATAACTGACTGAGTAATCTGTATACAACTTACGTAAGTGTTTCACACGGCATGATTCCATAGGATGTGAGTGACGAACTGTTCCTGACAGGTATATCCGGTGAACATCAGATACGTTTGACAATGTTGCACAAGGCCTAACTCTCTTTTTACTGTTCAACAGACAAGTTACAATTTTGATTACGAAGGAAACTTTCATTTCTTTGGTCTGTGGTTCTGGTCATAACATGACGTAGATAATCGCGATATGGGCCTGTAGGCTGTACAGTGTGCTACAGATGTAGTCTCGTGTTTCCGATTTCTTTCTGTGATTTTTGTTTGTTTTGTGGTAGGCCTGATGTATGGGTTTAAAGATTAGATATACTTAAGAAATAAACATGTGATATTCTATTCTTTATTGATTCGTTCAAGTATTCTTACGCCGAAAAGTAAAGCGGTTAATACTTGGCTCACGTGACTGCAAATACTGACATATGCAATATATCACTCAATATACTTGCAATGAAGGGAACTGCAGTCGGTATGTAAATATAAGCAGATGAAATAGCAATTTTATGTTTAATAAACTTTTATTATAGAAGAATGAGTAGAAGATGATATCGGTTGAATGAAGCGAGGAAAACAGAAGATTTGGAGCTGAACTGTACTTAATTATCTACTGTGTGCCCCAGCAACTTTGGAAAGTGTTTATAGACAGTTCCAATGAAAATCAACAACAACAACAATGGCCGCTGATTTCGTCTCTCAGTGTCGATAATCGGATCGTATAATATTAAAACCTTTTCACTCTGCTTTGTCTTGCTTTCACGGCAGTTTCATTCCCAGATTTAAATCCGAGTTGTTTCCTCACCTTTTCTGCTATCCTTATCCAAGTTTCCTTACATCTTCCTTGTTTTCCCTTTCCCTCAGGTGTCCTTGCTAATGTTGTTCTTCCATGGCTTTTTGTACTTAATCTATCCGAGCACAAATCCAATTCATCTCAATCTCCTAACGTTTTTGGTGGTACTGATCTTTTTCACAAATTAGCCATTTCAGTGATAAGAACTCAACTTTATGTACTGGATATTTCTTTTCACTTTTGGTAAGAGATCGGTTTGCATACGCTATTATTCGCTTGGTATTTCCTTGTAGTTGACAAGGGACAGCTCCTAAACTTGAAGTGGATATATCTGTATGTAATTCGAATGGTAAGTTGTAATTTGTATATCCTAGTATTGGGTATGTAGTCAATTTAGTATTGAGTGTATCGAAAACTTTTTGATGTTCTTTCTCCCATGTCCATCCTTTAGGTTGTTTAGTTGTTCTGTTTCCAGATCTTTTGTTGATCTTCTTCTTTACATCTGGGATTAGATTATTTAAAGATGTGACAACTTTAGAAAAAAACTCTCTATGCATCTCCGATAATAGCCAACGAATCTTGGGAATCTTCTAACCTCATCTGAATTTTGTGGTGTTGGCCAGTTGATCACCTTTTGGATTTTGTCCGGATCGGGCTCAATTCCTTCTTCTGACTTGTACAAATGTAAAACTTGTTTTACTGATGCTGGTTCTCCAGAGCATCGACTTCATGGTATCAATTTGGACATTTCATACAACAGATAGAACATAAAGAAACGAATAATCACCCGTTTCTCAAGGTCAAATTTGCCAATAAGGGCATTGACGCTTTGAATATAAACAATATTTTGAACGAAAAATCCGTCCAAATTAAGATCCCTCCAAACTTCCGATGCAAAGATTCACCAATGTATTTCCTATAGCTATACGCGTTCAGTTGCCTCTAAAATATTCAATTACAAAGCTAGTCTGCAGCAACTCAATTTACTCAGCTTTTCCCAGAACCTTCCACCTTGTACCTGTTCTACATCTGAGTTCATGTACGCTCCGTGTGATAATGTTGTTACAGGTGATCTCAACATTGTTCGTAACAGAAAATTGAGAGATATTTATTCAAAGGTCCAAAATATAGGGAACCTGTCTCGTTTACATGGTGCCAAAATTTTGAAATTATTATGGACGCATGTGAACAGTGCGCCGTACGTTGGGCTTCGACAGAGGATGTCGAACTTGATACTCTTTCAGAGTGGATTAAGTCGATCGGTAATGTTCTTAAACGAGGAATTCGACAACTTAAACATTCTGTCAACACAAAACACAATTCAGTTTGTCGTGATCCTGATATTGTCTGATAACTTTCCCGTCTCCACGAAAATTTTATCATCTTCCCTGCTGACAAAGCATCTAACAACTTCACATTTGTCTGCAGGCAATACTCCTTCAACATTCTACAAGAGGAACTTGGAATCAACACACTCCTGGAAACCCTACATACACTCTCACCGATTTCTCTACCTCTGAAGTCTTAGATAATCATAAATCCGTTCTCACAGCGTTTGGAATACCCACAAGTGACGCCGAGCTTGAATTGCCATACATTTATTGGATTCCAATATGCACAAAAATTTCCATAAACACCGATTCATTGCGGGGTCATCGAAGTGTTCCACCAAGCCTTTATCTATTTTACTCACCAAACTTCTTACACATATTAAACAAGGTATTCAGAAGTATTGTACAACGGCCTACTCAAGAAGCGGAGTCAATCAGATGTGGATCCTAAATAATTCAAAATAATTGTTGGAACATTTAAAGTCTCCAAATTTTAAACATATTACAAGCATCAAGTCTTTTAATTTTTCCACGCTTTACACAATTCCTCATCAAAAACTCCAAAACAGGTTAACATCTATTATACAAAACTCTTTTGTATTCATAAATGGAAATCGCAGATATAAATACATGTATTTACTGTTAGGTCACGAGGAACCTTATTTTGTGAAGGAACACTCTGATTCCAATAACAAGTACACTGAGAACGATATTATCAAGATGTTGGGGGTTTTTGGTGGACAACATATTCGTAGTTTTTACGGGAATAGTTTTCCAACAGTTTGTCGGCATTCCAATGGGTATAAATTGTGCAACTCTTTTGGTTGACATCTTTTTGTATTCATATGAAGCGGAATTTATACTGTCTCTGCTCTCCAAAGGAAACAAACAGTTAGCATCTCGGTTCAATTTTACTTACATATACCCTCGATGACGTCCTGTCCATAAATAATTCAGAATTACCTCGGCCAGATATATCCTGTAGAGCTAGAGATCAATGAGACGACAGAGAGCAACACATCTGCTTCTTACCTAGATTTACTCCTGTCGATTGGAAAGGACGGTCAACTTCACACCTCCCTTAATGACACGCGACGCTTTCAATTTCCATATCACGAACTTCCTATTTCTAAGTAGTAATATTCCATCTTCTCCTGCCTATGGCGTTTTCATTTCACAACTTATACGTTATGCCAGGACATGCTCTTCTTATGAATGTTTTATTCTGAGAGCGAAACGACTCGCAAATAAATTACTTACACAAGGTTACGTTGCTGAACGCTTGAAATCGTCGTTTAGAAAGTTTTATGGTCGGTACGGGGATCTTGTTAAACATTATGAAGTCCCCCTCTCAATAATATTAGATAGTATTCTGGAGCACGGCCACGGGCAGTGACTCCTGCTTTTCACCGAACTTGACCTCTTCACCAAACTTGACCTTTTCACCGAATTTGACCCGTTCATCGTACTAGAAAGGTTTCAATTGAACATTTGCGACGGGTGTGGCATGCCATGGACACTTGGCCCTATCCCATTTGGGATTCGCAATTGTTCTTCATGTTGAGACCATTGCACATTTAATTCGCCGTGTTCTAATGGACTTGAGCTTCGATTATTAATTGGTACTTCTTCATTTTATTCTGATACTATGTTGCCTACATATCTAACTCTATGCTTAAAGAATTCACATTTCTTCGGTGATAGTTTCAGGTTGACTTTACACAAATGCTGAAATATTGTTTCTAATCTACACAGGTGTTCGTCGAATGTTTTGGAGAAAATTATGATGTCATCTAAATATACATAGCAAATCTTCAGATGCAAACCCTCGAAACATTGTTCCATGAGTCGCTGGTATGTTGCCGGGGCGTTAATTAATCCAAACGGCATTCTGTTGTACTCATAAAAGCCTAAGGGACCAACAGTGAAGGCTGTTCTCTCTTTATGTTGCTCTTCTATCTCCACTTGATGATAGCCGCTCTTCATATCCAGTATGGTAAAATATTTGTTTCCACTCAGAGCATCAAGTATATCTTCAGTGCCAGGTAATGCATAGGAGTCTTTCTTTGTGCTGCTTTTAAGTTGTCTGAAGTCAACACACATGCGTAGTTATCCGATCTTCTTGCGACAAAGTACAATATTGCTGGACCATGGTGACTTTAACTTTCTGATGATACCTGCATTCAACAGCTGTGATAGATGTTGCTTGACTTCATCAAACATAGCTGGAGGTATTCGTCTTGTTGGCTGCTTAAATGGTGCATCATCTGTAAGGTCAATCCGATGTTTTACCATGGTGGTGTGTCCTATGTCTGTATATATAAAAATCTGAGATCCTATGTCTGTATCTGATTGTAGACCTCTGAAACCAAGAGGTATCATTGGATACTGTCTTGAGTAAACCTGAAAACTGAGGAGTGTATCTGATGTAGAGAAACTCTTGCCCCTCTCTCTGTAAATTATCTATATTGCCTGCTATCTTCACTTGTTCTATGGGATCTACTTTCTCTGTTTCTTAAATCTTTTGACATTTTGGTTTCTCGTGTTCACATATAGTCACTCTTGTACTATTACAGGTTATAACAAAAGTCACAATGTTCACACTAAATTCTACACTGATTAGGTACGGTAACAATCAGACAATTCATTCTAATATCAGCTCTTTGATGATGGTGGTACCAGAATATAGCAAAGTCACAATATCTGCACTTGTAGGATATGACAAGCTATGAAGAATGGACTAATGTCTAATCTGATATATAGTTCATCAGTATTACACTCATAATGGAAAGTCTAATCTGCTCAGATCACAGTATTCCTCGGAATAGTTTCTCGCCAATATGTAATTCGCAATATGTAACACCACACTCTGTTACCAATTCACTGAATCACAAAAAATGTTTCACACATACACAGTCAATGTTCCTCATGATTCAAGTCGCTGCTAGCATATGCACCAACGTTAGGCGCCATTTGTAGCATGGTGGATTTGGGTAATAAATATCACAAACACCTTGATCTGGGTTCGATAGTTAATTTTTATGTTCCCAAATTATTTCTTCACTTTTTTCACACTGTATAAATACAAGTGTTCACACACACACACACACACACACACACACACACACACACACACACACACACTCAATAAACAGAGTAAATTGAAAATATTCTTTTCAAACTATACAATAAATAGAAATTATACTTTTCACCAAATGGATAATAATGGAATATTCTTTATTAATATGTATTAAATTTAATCACAAAATGAATACAATAATTCATATACCCGAATATGGTTCTGTGTAAATATTAACTTCTTACTGAGTGATATTCAGTTTTGTTCGTTTTTTAACATTTCCCTGTAAACCAATATAAACAAAATTATACACTTGCATATACATTTAATTCATAAAAACTAATATAAATATTAATCTCTATTAATTTATGAACTTAAAATATTTTAGAAACTTTATTTGATTTAAATACAGTCAAACCTGCCTTAAAGGCCACCTGTTTTTAGCAGCCACTCGTCTTCAACAGCCAGTTTCTGTTCCCCCAATCAATTTCACTATATAAACATACCTAAACCAGCAGCCACCTGTCTAACGCGGCCAAAGGCCAGTGATATACAGGACAAAATGCTTGGTCACACTGTTTTCAGCAGCCATTTTTTGAGGATGGTTGATCGCATGATCTAATTTTCGAAAACCTGTAAAGAAGTAAGATTGGCAGCACTGTTATGTACATGATTTTGACACCTGATCATCTTAACATCAAACTATCACCCATTGGTATATGAATATACATGTGTTGCTATATGCTGCATAGTGGACACCAAATTTATTGTGATTTTTGTCAACCTTGAACCAAAGGCCACCTGTCTTATGCAGCCACTTTTTCAGTTTCCCCTGGGTGACTGCTGAAAACAGGTTTGACTGTAATTCATTTAATTTTATATCAACATTTACAAAAAAATGAGATGGTTCAAATTAGATCAGGAATTATTGTAATTCATTTTATATGATATAAATCTTTACAAAATAGTATGTAAATCAAATTAATAAATTTAAAATACAAAAAATACAAAGATACTCACTGTCAAAATGCTTGTAATATAATAATTAACAAAGTTATTCTACAACAAAATAAGTTTAAATGTTCAAGCCAATGGAAAATTTACATCTAGTAGAATGGAAGGATATTCACACCAAAAATAAGTAACCAATAGAAATAGTTTTTAGATAGGAACTGGACAAATGTCAGATCACAAAGAAAGTTAACTCTAACAAATTTTAATTTAAATAAGGTCACAAGAGTTATTCCTCTTGCAAATGTGTAACCATTCAATATTCAGGTAATAATATAACAGTTGCTGAAAGACAGTTATATACACAATATACATTAAACAAATCAAATTAGATATTTCATAAAAAAGTATCTCCCTTCCACAGTAATTTACCTCATAATTTTGTGACGTTGCAGTGACATTTTCACAACAGTCGTTTTTTTCAAATTACTGGTAAAAGGAAGGTGCGACTTATCATAACCCATTGGTGAAATTACAACTAAATACCTATTATTTATTTGCAGTATGCATTCAATACATTTTCTTTGTTTTGTTTAACATTCATTTATACTCGATAGCTTTCAAATTTGAAACGGAAATCCAAACTGCGCAGAATCATATATTGAACATCTCTTTTTTGGTCACCTGATTTAGAGGGCAGCTGGAGGACTTTGACCGGAAGAGGGAGCTGTAATGATTCGAGTTAGTCAGTGTCTAGTGTTTAACCTGAATAATTCAGTCGTTATAGTCCGCTTACTACGATCACTACATTAACATCTGGAGGACCCTGGAGGGCGCTGTATTTATTCGAGTTAATCAGTGTTATAAGATTAAAAATAAAAAAACCCGGAACTACATAAAGCGACAGTTTGCGCAGCGGTTGATAAGGAAAGGGACATTATCCGATAGGCTCCCAATACTCACACATGATAAACATCTTGAAGATGTGCTTAAAATATATTCTAAGCGCTACACTATTAATAAGTAAACTGTCTTTCGGATGAGACAGTAAAAACCGAGGTCCCGTGTCACAGTAGGTGTCGGCACGTTAAAGAACCCTCACTGCTTAATGGCCGTAAGTGCCGAGCATAGACCAAAATTTGAAGCCCTTCACCGGCATATAGTGACGTCTCCATATGAGTGTAATATTCTTGAGTGGGACGTTAGACAACAATAAACAAACAAACATTAATAAGTAAATTAAAGTCCCATAACTATGGCAGATATTGTCGAATATTGGCCATCATTGAAATAATAATAAAAATACTCGGACAAAGCAATTCATTTTTAACTCATTCAGTTCTAAAGACACATTTGGACTGGTCTAAGTCATTCATTTACAGAAACGCTCATTGTTTTCAGGGGTTGGTCAGTTATCTATAGGTTCTGACTTGATGGTAAAGTTCTGTTCTATATAAAAATGGTCGCTAGTCAACTCTGCAGTGTTAAAGGGTTATTAGCTGTACCTTTTTTTCAGAAACATTTTCTTCCTTTTTACTACTTTGATTGATATAAAATAACGAAAATTAAATATACACAGACATAAAAATTCTTAAATTCCTATATATTTTGTGAACATTGCTTGAGAAACCCAGGTTTGGCACTTTTTTCAATTACAACTGATTTCAAACTCAACCTTACTATTTGTATATGAATACCACACTGGACCTGACGTAACTTTCACAAAATATAAAGGAATATATGATTTTTTTATGTCTGTGTATGGCTCTTATGTGCTTTTGTACACCAAGTGCAAGTAGTAAAAGTTGAAAAAATTGAAATAATTCTTTTTGGTAAGCACAGCTAATGCCTCCTTTGCGAAGTACTCCAATATAGGAACTTTCATGCTTCAGTTTTTGATTTTCCAGTGTTTTACCTCGCTAATCAAAATGTAGAATAATGATGATACAACTGTCTTTTGCTAACTTTTAAACTGGAAATTAGTCAGGTGCTCACTTTTAAATTTCCATTTTAAAAGTTAGCAAAAGACACCACTAAAAGTACCAATAAGTCAATGGAATGAATAACGAGAGCCGGCCTGGCTCAGTCGGTAGCGCGGTCGACTCTTGATCATGAGGTCGTGAGTTCGAGTCCAGCTGGCGGCAGGTCGGTTTCCGGTCCTTCGGACTGAGGCAATAAAAATGGAGTTCACGTGTCACAGTATGTGTCGGCGCGTTAAAGAACCCTCACCGCTCAATGACCGCAATCACCGGCATTTGGTGACGTCTCCATATGAGTGAAAGATTCTTTAGTGGGACGTTAAACAACAATAAAAAAAAACATGCATAACGAACACAATAATTGTACATCAAATTAATACGGGTGTACAGTCAAACTTCACTGTAACCAGTAGGCCTACTCAATTATTTATTTTACAAAATATTATCAAGCCTTTCTACAGAAGGACTGAATGTACGTTGAAGAGGGTCAAAAGTCTCTAAAAGTTGACACTGTTTGTACCTAAATGTAATACGAATTATCTCTCTTTATTCATGGTGTCGCTGTGAGGCTTACGGATCTCAATGCGTGGCCTCTCCGAGACTTTCAACTCATCAACCCCTGTAGTCACATTTAGACTTGCCCAAATCAATAAATAGTCTGGTCTACTGTCATAATTCAGGGGTGAACAATTCAATATTGCACATAGAATTATTGTCAAATTTAGAATTTAAACCATGCACTCATGAATCCTGACAATAGACTTTATTTTGAGACAGATGAGTTCAAATGTGGTTACAGGGGTCAATGAATTAACAAGGATAAGAAGAATCATTATGAACCACATAGAGTAAAAGCATAAAATATGGGAATACTGTGATGCACCGAATCCATATAAAACCATTTTCTTTAGAAGTCACTAACAATAAAAGTTTTGAGGTGGTATTTTCAGAAATTGTCGGGTAGTTAAGTAAACAAATATAGGGAAACTTGATAATTTTAATGTAAGACTTCATCAGTTAAGATCGAATTTAATGTAACTGTGTATATCCGAAAAAAACTAATAGTTTATCTAATTGTGCAAGAACACTATGGAAGTCAATATTTCGCACATTTAATGGTCGTCGATAGAATATATAATACCTGTATTACAGTTAAATATGGGATGTTGTGTTACTTATAGGTCAACAATTGATGTTGTTGAACTGCTATACAGACTGTGTGCAGGGGATGTTTCTTGTATATTGGACAGCCTCCCGGTTGTTGTGACGGTCTTTAAGGATTGCTTACTCCCCTGTGGTTTACTTTATATTATTCATTACTGATGTTGTATATCGGTTTATCGACATCCACTGCTATGGCATGATTCAATAAATCAATGCAAACGTTGTGATAGCAGTGACAGTAGGACTACCAACAGTAGAAGTGGCAACACTAATATCAGAAACAGTAGTAGCAGTGACAGTAGGAGTAGCAACAGTAGTAGTGGCAACACTAATAGCAGGAACAGTAGTAGCAGTGACAGAAGGAGTAGGAACAGTAGTAGTGGCAGCAGTAATAGTAGGAACAGTAGTAGCAGTGACAGTAGGAGTAGCAACAGTATAAGTGGCAACACTAATAGCAGGAACAGTAGCAGCAGTGGCATTAGGAGTAGCAACAGTAGAAGTGGCAACACTAATAGCAGAAACAGTAGTAGCAGTGACAGTAGTAGTAGGAACAGTAGAAGTAGCAGCAGTAATAGCAGGAACAGTAGGAGTAGCAACAGTAGAAGTGGCAACACTAATAGTAGGAACAGTAGTAGCAGTGACAGTAGGATTAGCAACAGTAGTAGTGACAACACCAATAGCAGGAACAGTAGAAGCAGTGACAGTAGTAGTGGCAGCAGTAATAGCAGGAACAGTAGTAGCAGTGACGGTAGGAGTAGCAACAGTAGAAGTGGCAACACTAATAGCAGGAACAGTAGTAGCAGTGACAGTAGGAGTACCAACAGTAGTAGTGGCAACACTAATAGCAGTAACAGTAGTAGCAGTGGCATTAGGAGTAGCAACAGTAGAAGTGGCAACACTAATAGCAAAAACAGTAGTAGCAGTGACAGTAGGAGTAGCAACAGTGGTAGTGGCAACACTAATAGCAGGAACAGTAGTTGTAGTGACAGTAGGAGTAGCAACAGTGGTAGTGGCAACACTATTAGCAGAAACAGTAGTAGCAATGACAGTAGGAGTAGCAACAGTAGTAATGGCAATAATAATAGCAAGAACAGTAATATCAGTGGCATTAGGAGTAGCAACAGTAGTAGTGGCTGCACTAATAGCAGGAACAGTAGTAGCAGTGACAGTAGGAGTAGGAACAGTAGTAGTAGCAGCAGTAATAGCAGGAACAGTAGTGGCAGTGACAGTAGGAGTAGCAACAGTAGTAGTGGCATCACTAATGGAAGGGACAGTAGTTGTAGTGACAGTAGGAGTAGCAACAGTAGTAGTGGCAACAGTTATAGCAGGAACAGTAGTAGCAGTGACAGTAGGAGTAGGAACAGTAGTAGTGGCAGCAGTAAGAGCAGGAACAGTAGTAGCAGTGACAGTAGGAGTAGCAACAGTAGAAGTGGCAACACTAATAGTAGGAACAGTAGTAGCAGTGACAGTAGGAGTAGCAACAGTAGTAGTGACAACACCAATAGCAGGAACAGTAGTAGCAGTGACAGTAGGAGTAGGAACAGTAGTAGTGGCAGCAGTAATAGTAGGAACAGTAGTAGCAGTGACAGTAGGAGTAGCAACAGTATAAGTGGCAACACTAATAGCAGGAACAGTAGCAGCAGTGGCATTCGGAGTAGCAACAGTAGAAGTGGCAACATTAATAGCAGAAACAGTAGTAGCAGTGACAGTAGTAGTAGGAACAGTAGTAGTAGCAGCAGTAATAGCAGGAACAGTAGTAGCAGTGACAGTAGGAGTAGCAACAGTAGAAGTGGCAACACTAATAGTAGGAACAGTAGTAGCAGTGACAGTAGGAGTAGCAACAGTAGTAGTGACAACACCAATAGCAGGAACAGTAGAAGCAGTGACAGTAGTAGTGGCAGCAGTAATAGCAGGAACAGTAGTAGCAGTGACAGTAGGAGTAGCAACAGTAGTAGTGGCAACACTAATAGCAGTAACAGTAGTAGCAGTGGCATTAGGAGTAGCAACAGTAGAAGTGGCAACACTAATAGCAAAAACAGTAGTAGCAGTGACAGTAGGAGTAGCAACAGTGGTAGTGGCAACACTAATAGCAGGAACAGTAGTTGTAGTGACAGTAGGAGTAGCAACAGTGGTAGTGGCAACACTATTAGCAGAAACAGTAGTAGCAATGACAGTAGGAGTAGCAACAGTAGTAATGGCAACAATAATAGCAAGAACAGTAATATCAGTGGCATTAGGAGTAGCAACAGTAGTAGTGGCTGCACTAATAGCAGGAACAGTAGTAGCAGTGACAGTAGGAGTAGGAACAGTAGTAGTGGCAGCAGTAATAGCAGGAACAGTAGTGGCAGTGACAGTAGGAGTAGCAACAGTAGTAGTGGCATCACTAATGGCAGGGACAGTAGTTGTAGTGACAGTAGGAGTAGCAATTGCAGTAGTGACAGCAGTAATAGCAGTAACAGTAGTAGCATTGACAGTAGGAGTAACAACAGTAATAGCAGCAACAATAGTAGCAGCGACGATTGTTATAACTGCAGCTGCAATCATAGTAGTGTTAGTCTAGTGATTGTTTAAAGTGCAAAACATACTCTTTGAATCCTTCAATATGGCTAGTTTTTATGTGTCTCTAGTATCGTCTAATATTGCGAGCAATATATCATGAAAAAGATACTCTATATTATTTTTTAAATTGAACAACTTTACATCGGCTTATTAAAATGCTTGTTGGTTACGTTGTTTTGAAGAAGTCAATATCTATACTTACAGTGCAATAACAGTAAGGGTATGAAGGAGTTCTACAACACAGGAGGGATTAACAGTTAGGATATGAAAGAGTTCTACAACACAGGAGAGATTAAAAGTTAGGATATGGAGGAGTTCTACAACAAAGGAGGGATGAACAGTTAGGATATGGAGGAGTTCTACAACACATGAGGGATTAAAAGTTAGGATATGGAGGAGTTCTACAACAAAGGAGGGATTAACAGTTAGGATATGGAGGAGTTCTACAACAAAGGAGGGATTAACAGTTAGGATATGGAGGAGTTCTACAACACAGGAGGGATTAACAGTTAGGATATGGAGGAGTTCTACAACACATGAGGGATTAAAAGTTAGGATATGGAGGAGTTCTACAACAAAGGAGGGGTTAACAGTTAGGATATGGAGGAGTTCTACAACACAGGAAGGATTAACAGTTAGGATATGGAGGAGTTCTACAACAAAGGAGGGATGAACAGTTAGGATATGGAGGAGTTCTACAACACAGGAGGGATTAACAGTTAGGATATGAAAGAGTTCTACAACACAGCAGAGATTAAAAGTTAGGATATGGAGGAGTTCTACAACAAAGGAGGGGTTAACAGTTAGGATATGGAGGAGTTCTACAACAAAGGAGGGATTGAAAGTTAGGATATGGAGGAGTTCTACAACAAAGGAGGGATTAACAGTTAGGATATAGAGGAGTTCTACAACACAATAGGGGTTAATAGTTAGGATATGGTGAAGTTCTACAACACAGGAGGGGTTAATAGTTAGGATATGGTGGAGTTCTACAACACAGGAGGGGTTAACAGTTAGGATATGGTGGAGTTCTACAACACAGTAGGGGTTGAAAGTTAGGATAAGGAGGAGTTCTACAATACAGGAGGGGTTAACAGTTAGGATATGGTGGAGTTCTACAACACAAGGGGGGTTGAAAGTAAGGATATGGAGGAGTTCTACTAACAGTTAGGGTACGTAGAAGTTCTACAACACAAGAGGGATTAACAATTAGAATATGTAGTTCTGCAATACAGGAGGGATTATCATTAACAGTTAGAATATGCAAGAGTCCTACAACGCAAGAGGGATCAACATTTAGGGTGTGTAGGACTTCTACAACACAGGAGTGTTTGCAGTTAGGATATGCAAGAGTCCTACAGCGGAAGAGGGATTAACAGTTAGGACATGCAGGAGCTGTACAACGCAGGAGGTTTAACAATTAGGATATGCATGAATTCTACAACACAGGAGGATTAGCAGTTAGGGCACGTTGGAGTTCTACAACACAAGAGGGATTAACAGTTAGGGTATGTAGGCGTTCTACAACACAGAAGGGATTAACAGTTGGAATATGCAAGGGTCCGACAACGCAAGAGGGATCAACAGTTAGGGTATGTAGGACTTCTACATCACAAGAAGGATTAACAGTTATGATATGCAAGAGTCCTGCAACACAAGAGGGATTAACAGTTAGGATATGCAGTAGTTCTACAATGCAGGAGGTTTAGAAGTTAGGAAGTGCAAGAGTTATACAACGCAGGAGGGTTAACAGTTAAGGTACGTAGGACTTCTACAACGCAGGCGGGATTTACAGTTAGGGTATATAGAAGTTCTACATTTAGGGTACGTAGAAGTTCTACACCGCAGATGGGATTTACAGTTAGGGCATATAGAAGTTATACATTTAGGATACGTAGGAGTTCTACAACGCAGATGGGATTTACAGTTAGGGCATATAGAAGTTCTACATTTAGGGTACGTAGGAGTTCTACACCGCAGATGGGATTTACAGTTAGGGCATATAGAAGTTCTACATTTAGGGTACGTAGGAGTTCTACACCGCAGATGGGATTTACAGTTAGGGCATATAGAAGTTCTACAATACAGGATGGATTAACAGTCAGGATAATCATGAGTTCTACAACGCAAGAGGGTTATCAGTTAGGGTACGTAGGAGTTCTACAACGAAGGAGGGATTAACAGTTAGGGTATGCAAAATTTCTACAACGCGGGAGGGATTATGTTTACAATACACTTCAGTCAACAAACACACATGATACCAGAATTATCTCTATTAGGCTATAGTTTTTGCAGTATGGCTCACATAAGAACAGATTGTATGGGAAGTTTCGCTAGAGTGAAGTAAAGCTAATTTACTTTTAATCTGAGTTGAAATCAAATAGATGATCGCAGTAAGAAAACAATAACATACAGTTTGAAAAAAACGTTGCCCGTAGATAGATAAAAAATTATAGTGATTCAAGAGTGAAGTGAAAATGAAAATGATTTTTTTCTTTTGTGTAGTGTAAAATGGCGCATACCCCAAACATGCCATACATATGTTCATTTTCATATCCGCTGAACCCATCTTTTGATGAAAATTTCCAGAAAGTATTGACACTTACGTGCTAGAACTACTGAAAGGTCTACCTGTCATATTTATATAATTTTATAATATTTATTTTGGGCATTAAGTGTCAGTTTAAGAAATAATGAGTTTACAGCAATCACATTGGTATATTTCATTTTATTATAGTTTTTTAATTATACCACTTTTCCCGGAACGCTACATTTATTTAACATTCCAGTTCAAATGATGAAGTCTTACTGACAGAAACGATCGTATTGCGCCTTTCTTTTGGCCCCTTTCACTAGAATCTAACTTATTTTATGTTTATAATATTCAAACAATGAACACCGCGGTGTTAATGATATCTCAAATAGAAGTTTTCATTTATATGCGTTTCACTTAGAAATTGACACACATATAGAATTTTAAACAAAAAATAAAGTTTAACAGTGCATCAAATGCGATAAAGTTATGACAAAGTAGCACAAGGACAATGTTGAAAGTATATTGATTGGGTATTGATTTTATTTTAGGCATATTTATGACATTTGTGCATCGAGTGACAGATACACACACACACACACACACACACACACACACACACACACACACACATATATATATATATAATATATATATATATATATATATATAATTATGGAATATATTCAAAATTCATTAAATATAAGCATAACTAAATAATTTAAATGACATATTATCGTCTTGTACTTGTCTCTTTCTCTCTCTCTCTCTCTCTCTCTCTCTCTCTCTCTCTCTCTCTCTCTCTATATATATATATATATATATATTTAATATATATCATATAACTAAGCAGAAACAAATAATTGAGTCAATCATCGATCATAACCCCACCATATTACATTGTAAATCAAAGTGACCCATCCAAGGATGCACTTGAAATCACTAAACCGCAACAATAGATCAGATAAAGATTGTGAATCCTACAATTATTTGGGCAGCTCAACCCTCAACCATAATCCGACTGATGATGAGAGAGACAAGAAAACAAAGAATCACCACGAATACAAGCACAATCGAACCAAGTTGGTTTCACATAAAGTTATTCATAAACACATTTCCAAACATACGAGCACCTAATTGTATCAAACGTAATACTAGATAAACATCAATTACAGAACATTTAACACACATGCACTACCATTGCAGCACGATTCACACAGCACATAATTTATGAGCAACTTACATATACGTAAAATGCTGATTATACAATACATCCACATAAAAATCAACAACATCGAAAGACATCACACAGTCAAAAAAATAGATTTGCCAAATCTCGGACATGATTCCATTGACATGTCCTAGGCATGATCATAACACATTGCTCAAAACTCATAATATACTAATTCATTCGACAACAAACACATTCTCATTCTATCCAACCACAACTAGAATGAAATTACCATACCGCAGCTAGCATATACAGGAATTACGACCTGCAATATCATATATCAGAACTCTACACATTAAAAGCCCACCGAGACACAATTCATAAGAACAAATCATTTCTTATTAATGAATGGTCATATAGTAACATAACAAAAAATGAAACAATTCAAAAATAGTGACAAGTCGAACCATCAATATAAACAACAACGACACAGACGGATTTTCCAGCGATAATCTACACACTACTATCTACAAATATGCACATTTATCCGAAAGCTCATAACCAGACAGAATTTTGAATACAAAGGCCCATATTAGCTACAAAAGAACCACACCCAACATACAAAACATTTGTCATTCCAACACGATCGGAACGGCTAAGCCAACAATCAAAACTATTGATTTCATATTACACCACATCTACAACACTATCAATATTTCGACATACTTAACGACCATTCTAAACCGACGACACAAGCCAATGCAACACCGGCACAAGAACAACTAAACAGTTTTCACACATTTCACAATATATATTCCAATAATTACTGATTATATATAACTAGAGGAATTAGAATAAAAAACAACATACAATCAAGTTCCATACCCTCAAAAATATCCTAAATATATATCTAAGAAAATTCCTATCACATCGAATCAAAAATGTGCATCGATCAACATTCATACCAGTATTAACATATACACCATGATCAATGACACAAATCATTCCAAAAATGACAGCTATCTAAAGTGAACACCAATCTGATACAACTAACACCCACGACAAACATCACAATTCAGACCAAACAGCAAACCAAATCACACGTATTAATTACATGTGCACACACATCACCAACGACAAAACACCCCCCCCAGTACTTCGAATTATCTCAATTGCACCAACAAACAAACCACAAATTGCTATATTTCATATCACACCACACAAGATATCAACAGGAGCAACCTATTCATGTGTACACATTGTCTACATCCAGCACACATCACCGTAAAACCCGAAACTTACAAATCACACACTCTACGACGTTACAAGAGTAGAAAATGAAATCCTAATCTGCAGTACTACATCAGATAAGTGATACCTACAAATGATCAACAACAATTCCATAACAAAATAAAAAGCAACATGTTATGACAAAGTAGCACAAGGACAATGTTGAAAGTATATTGATTGGGTATTGATTTTATTTTAGGCATATTTATGACATTTGTGCATCGAGTGACAGATACACACACACACACACACACACACACACACACACACACACACACACACACACATATATATATATATATATATATATATAATTATGGAATATATTCAAAATTCATTAAATATAAGCATAACTAAATAATTTAAATGACATATTATCGTCTTGTACTTGTCTCTTTCTCTCTCCTCTCTCTCTCTCTCTCTCTCTCTCTCACCTCTCTCTCTCTCTCTCTCTACTATCACACACCAATATATATATATATATATATATATATATATATGTACATTTTTTTAATGTTTGTGTAACGGTTTGCCTGGTTGTCTAACAGACAGCCATCTGTAATTTAAGATGCTACTGACTTAAAGCAAACATTCTATATATTTTATATTTACCCACATCAATATACTGTATACTTTATAGAAACAACATTTACTTTTTATTTCAATTATACTTTTTATCCTTTTACAACCTCCATCATTTTGTAAGGAAGAAGCACATTGCAATTTATTTGAGAGCGTAAAAAAGAGAACGACCAGTTACGTAAATATAGGAGTAACTAGTAGACTGTTAAAATCTATTTATATAAAATCAAAGTTTCATAAAATGGAATGCATACTGATAGACACACACTAAAATATTTCATCCCCAACCCCCAAAAAAGATATATAGATAAATAAACAGATAAAATAATTAAAGGGAAACAATTTGTGAAATATTTAATTCATATAATCCTTGTTTTTAAATCAATATAGATTATGAAAATAATATATATAAATAGATTAGATAGAGGCTTAGCTTGTCTAGTCCTTAGGAGTCTTAACTGGAATTAAATAAGGTCAAAGTTCCTTTAGTTAGATATGATTCTTTTGTGAAATGAATCATAATAGGATCTACCCTTTTACAATTTTGGTTCATCCTTATTAATCTTGATATCAGGATCAGTTGGGAATGCTTATGCCTCTTTGTCACGTGATCTCCATATCTGTGTAGATTGTTGTATTGCATACTTCATATTTAGTAATGATGTGAAATGAATTCATTCAAATTATGAAACCTCTGTTTAGTCTTCACAATTACCAAAATAAAGAATCGTTTTTTTCAAACTTTATGTTTTTTTTCTCAATTTCTATACGCTGAATTATCCAATGTCGAACATACGTTTGACAATCCTATTACTGCCATTATTTATGTGTAGTCGTTTGTTCTGGTTCGTTTTGGGTGCGGGAATAATTTAAAACAGCATGGTTTTATCTCATATCTTTAATGTGTTGTTAATAACTACACTGCTTCCTTAAAATCATAGTGTCAATGTTATCTGTAGTCAATGAAAATAAGCATACGTTGATGGACCGGGTTTGAGCTCCCCTACTCTCTGTCAAACTACTTGTTACATTATAACACAATTTCAATTCAATTACCTACTAGTATAGTAAAACCTCGCTAATCAGGATACTAAGTCTTATTCAGCCCGTTACTGATTTGCAGACACGCATATACAAGCATGGTTGTTTTTAAAGTCTCGTGGAATAAAAATATGAATGCTCTAAATATCAATATTAATTTTAACAATATCAAACACATAATAATATAAATGCAAATGAAAAAGTAAAAAAGAAAAAGAAAAAGTGCGGAAAAACTATGGGTTGAAACAGCATGGTGGACAAAGACTTCGTTTTTATAAATTTCTTATAATTTTAGATACTATATAAACAAGTGTATCGTGATTATTTATATTGTGTGGATATATGATCGAGCAAAATCTTCAACATCTGACAAAATACTATTATTAGTATTTCTGCACTTAATGTTTTTGATAAAAACTGTTACTAGTATTGTCAGTGGATCAATATGTACAAACAGTTACATAGTAAATTTGAGTATTTAATTCACCCTCCTTAATACGATATCATAAGACGCTAAATCCTTTAGAAAATTTAAAAACTGTAAAATATAATACACATCTAATGTTATATACACTGGGGTTCCTGGGACAGTTTACACATTTGATAAACATTGGCCAAATACTGACCAACCCGGAAAATACAGAGGTGAAATCAGGGGTCATGGAGGGTTAGCATCTCGTATCTTACCTGCTGTGAGTCCACAATTATTTTCAAATTAAAACAAAAGAGGAATTTCCTCGTTTTACTAACGGTAAAGAAATATAAGAATGATTATAGTAAATGTTCTAGACAGGGAAAATATTGTTTTCTACAGCGAATATGCTCCAGAAATTAATGACAAACAAAAACTGAATTAATGACTCAAAATTAAACGGATATTATGTTTTGTGGTATAAAAACTAGCAAAAACAGTCTAGATAAAAAGTAAATGAACTCTACATACTTTCTTAATGTCGAGAACTTTAAGCTTCTAGATTATCTCAGATAAGAAGAAAAAGTTACAAAACAGTCAGTTGTGAAGAATCATTTTCACTATACATTCTTTGTTTTTCATTGGATATAAAATGTAACAAGAACTTTGTCGAAACAACATGTTTATTTCATCTTATTGTAGCATGTCTCAAATGTATTGACATACTATAAACATAATACCAAAGTTATAATGCTCAAATAATGTTCTTTTACTTTGAATTATACTGTACCCAGGATTATATTAGCATTGAGCTTTGTTGATATTTTACAAAGCTCGTGGCAAATATACAGGAAAAGGTTTTGAGTAGATATTATTTAAAGCAAAACTTAGGACATTTCCAAATATTTGTTTACAGAAACTAGATTTATTCATGCAATAAAAAGATAACGCTGTTCCATGTTCCCTTATATGATGTTTTACTTGACATTGACAGATTTCGATCAATATTTTTTCTGACCACCTCTGCACTCTGACGTCGAATATTTAATTGGTACTTCCTCATCATACTTCAAGAGGCATTAGCTGTGGTTTTTTTAATTTAAATTCGTTTCTCCTTTTTACTACTTAGATTGATATACAATACCAAAAAAGTGATATTTACATGCATAAAATTTCTTAAATTTCTTAACATTTTGTGAAAATTTCTTGGGAAAGCCAGTTTGGCACTATTTCACTTGCATTTAATCTTGGTTTTGAATTCAATCCTTATTAAATAACAACGGATATTAATTCTTCAAAATTTGGGCTTCAACTGACTCATGTCGATAAAAAGAAATATCAAAACACTAAAATATTGGTTAAATATAATTTCTGAAATATTTATCTTTATCTTTTAAAGAGGGACTTTATTACCCAGATGTATTAGTATTTCAGTCTGCCAGGGTTGGGGCTCTGGATTCAGACTTATCACAATATTTCATACAATTCCGACTGTCAGTAATAGTATAAAAATAAAATAACACATATATATTATACAATTAATTAAATAAGGATATGTGTGTAACGTTTTTGAATTTCAATTTTCCCATATTTAACATTTATTTAGTATTTTAAACCAAAACCAAAAAATTATTGTGCAATTTTTGTTCTGGCCAATAGAAAGAAGAAGGGTAGAGCGTAATGAGATGGTGATAAACAATCAAAGTGAAAGAAAGATAAGAAATAGAAAAAATAAACTTACAGATAGAAAGAAACTTAAAGAAAAATATCTATCTTAATCAGGTAGTTGGATATACGTTTTGAGATAGATATGATCCATAATGTATATTTCATTACACATAATCATGTGTAAGATTCTTTGGGATAGCAATATCCGTCAAATTGACATTCAAATATTTCGATATCAGATTGCTATCAGATTAAGTGCCTCAGTAGATCCTCATATTGGAGAAAAATCAAGAATATCACATATCTGACAGGCACTTAACCTTAACTCAAGTGACAATTTTTCAAAACTAAAAATTCTCATAATTGAATATTTAAACTTTTATCATCGCTCATCCATCTCTTTTGTCATTGTTTATGGCTTGTTTAAACATATATGTGGTTGTATTTGTAAGTAATGCGTATAAATTGCCTTTAGTTACTAACATACATGCTTGTTGTCTCGATAAAATTGACCAAACATAGATATTGTAGATATTGTTTTTTGACTAATGCTTTACACAGTTATAGAATTTTAAAGTTGATTAAGGGGCATTAACTGTGTTTGCCAAAAACAGTATTTCAATTTTTTACTACATTTACTACTTGTACTTGATGTACAAAAACAAATAAGCGCGAAATACAGGCCTAAAATCTTATATTCCTCTACATTTAGTGAAAATAATGTCAGGTTCAGTGTGGCATTCGTACAATTACCATTCATACACATTCATATAAATAGTAAGGTTGAGTTTATTAATTGTAAATGAAAAAATTCAAACCTTGGTTTCTGATACATTTTTCACAAAATATATTGGAATGTAAGAAGTTTTATGCATATGTATATCTCCTTTTTGTTATTGTATATCAATCTAAGTTGTAAAAAGTGAAAAAAAACAAAACGAAAACAGTTAATGCCCCTTTAAATACGTCACATCACTTCATCATCTGATATTGGCAAAATTTGACCCATGGTTCGATCTTCACATATACACACTTGCACCCACCCAACCCAACTTAGATAGATAGATAGATAGATAGATAGATAGATCAATAGATCGATCGATCGATAGATAGATAGACCGACGGATAGACAGGGAAGTTGTATAGCAATTTAGTAAGTACTGCATCTTTGTGTATTGCATTGCACGCGTTGCACGGGAATAAAGAAATAGTTTCATGTGCATTATAGTTGACCCATGATAGCATTACACGCGCCTTTGATGTAGTTGGTAATAGATTTAAACTAAGTGAAACGTACACTTTGTGTCACTGACATTCCTGAAAAATACTCATTTATTTATCAAATGTATTCTGTCTTCTCGAACATCGAGCACAAAACCTAAAGAACATCGTAGCCAAGTATTTCAGACACCTTGTTCAAAGCAGTCTCTCGCAGGTAGTGAGTACGGAAGACAGACGGTTGGAATGTGAACCCCCTATTATATACATAAGTTTAATGTTGTTTTTAAAGCACAATATCCTACCCAGGTAATAGCACAACAATTTGTAAAGGACAAATCTTCTCAATTTATTAGTTAATAGAACATAAGTGTAATTAAGTGTGGAATCAAATATATTACTTTATAATATCATTTAATTACGTGGATGCGATGGAAACAATAGATTAGAACTATTTGATATTGACTTTTTACATTTTGCTTGTTTAATGTTCCTGTGATACAAAACTTGGGATTCTGTCGTCTATATTTTATTTGACTTTAATTCATTTGTTTATAAAATTTGGGGATTTGAATTTATATACACCTCCATTGCGCTAAAGCTTGTTGCATAAAACGGCCAAATATTTCTACAATTCAACAGAAACTTCAAAATAGCATTCTTGTTTATCAACGGTATGACAAATAGAAAGTTTTAATGCTGCCAAAGTAATTATGCGATCCGGAAGTTCATTTGCAGATTTAATAGGTACTGATGCTGAGCCAAATATTTATATTAAAGGTCTCGTAGACTTATGCAAGACTGAAACATATTTTAGTAGTTACACTCTGCGTTTAACAAGAATGCATATATAATATTTACACTAATATTTACACTAGTAAAATGAAAATATTATACCGTCTGATTCGGAGCTTGTCTACATGATTTCAATAAATATTTATTTGTACCATAGAAAAGCTTCAAGCAGTTCGACATTATAACACAATATTCGTGCACACAGTTCATAAATTTAATGTATTGACACGTGGTCTGAATTTCCTCTGACAAAGATCTAAAAAGTTGATAGTAAAAATAATGTTTTACATATTTACTGTGTTTTTATATACACGATAACAAGAATTCCTTATAAATTATTTTCGCATTGAAATGGTTTATATGATTTATATCATGAATTATGGTATGCTCTTGCCAACGTCTTGCAAAATATATTGCTAGTGTTATATGAATGTAGAAAAGTTTCGGCATTGATTGCCAGTAACTTTATATTGTTTTGCATTAGTGGTACTTTCCATCACAATTCAGTGGCAACCAGTTTTAATGTCGGGGAAGAAGACCCGGTTACATTATACCCAGGGAAGACCAAGGAACTTCTGAAAGTAAAGGGATATTCTTCTATTAAGGAGTTCGAATCCGCGCTGACCAGACATGTGAGCTTTGGAGATTCAAAGCGATGACTGGAGATGAAAGTGTTTTTTATTCAAGTCGCTGACTAGAGATAGGAGCTTTGGATGTTCAAAGCGATGACTAGAGATGAAAGCTTTTCTGATTCAAAACGTTATTTATAGATGGAAGCTTTTGTAACTGACAGCTCTAACTACAGATAATAGTCTTTGGGATTCAAAGCGCTGACTAGAGGTGGGAGCTTTTGTTATTAAAAACGATGACTAGATGTGAGAACCGTGGTGACTCAAGGCTTGACTAGGGATAAGGAGCTTGACTAGGGATAAGGAGCTTGACTAGGGATAAGGAGCTTGACTAGGGATAAGGAGCTTGACTAGGGATAAGGAGCTTGACTAGGGATAAGGAGCTTGACTAGGGATAAGGAGCTTGACTAGGGATAAGGAGCTTGACTAGGGATAAGGGGCTTGACTAGGGATAAGGGGCTTGACTAGGGATAAGAGGTTTTGTTATTTAAAGCGTCGACTAGAAATAAAAGCTTTTGGGATTCAAAGCGCTGACTAGAGGTGGGAGCTTTTGTTATTCAAACCGATGACTAGATGTGAGAACCGTGGTGACTCAAGGCTTGACTAGGGATAAGGGGCTTGACTAGGGATAAGGGGCTTGACTAGGGATAAGGGGCTTGACTAGGGATAAGAGGTTTGACTAGGGATAAGAGGCTTGACTAGGGATAAGGGGCTTGACTAGGGATAAGGGGCTTGACTAGGGATAAGGGGCTTGACTAGGGATAAGGGGCTTGACTAGGGATAAGAGGTTTGACTAGGGATAAGGGACTTGACTAGGGATAAGGGGCTTGACTAGGGATAAGAGGTTTGACTAGGGATAAGGAGCTTGACTAGGGATAAGGAGCTTGACTAGGGATAAGGAGCTTGACTAGGGATAAGGAGCTTGACTAGGGATAAGGAGCTTGACTAGGGATAAGGAGCTTGACTAGGGATAAGGAGCTTGACTAGGATAAGGAGCTTGACTAGGGATAAGGAGCTTGACTAGGGATAAGGAGCTTGACTAGGGATAAGGAGCTTGACTAGGGATAATGAGCTTGACTAGGGATAAGGAGCTTGACTAGGGATAAGGAGCTTGACTAGGGATAAGGAGCTTGACTAGGGATAAGGAGCTTGACTAGGGATAAGGAGCTTGACTAGGGATAAGGAGCTTGACTAGGGATAAGGAGCTTGACTAGGGATAAGGAGCTTGACTAGGGATAAGGGGCTTGACTAGGGATAAGGGGCTTGACTAGGGATAAGAGGTTTTGTTATTTAAAGCGTCGACTAGAAATAAAAGCTTTTGGGATTCAAAGCGCTGACTAGAGGTGGGAGCTTTTGTAATACAAAGCGATGAATAGAAATGAAAGTTTTTGTGATTTAAAGAGCTGACTAGAGGTGGGAACTGTAATGATTTAAAGTGCTGACTAGAGGTGGGAACTGTAATGATTTAAAGTGCTGACTAGAGGTGGGAACTGTAATGATTTAAAGTGCTGACTAGAGGTGGGAACTGTAATGATTTAAAGTGCTGACTAGAGATGAATGCTTTTGTGATTGAATGCGATGACAAGAGGTGAGAACTTTTGTGATTTTAAGCGCTTATAAGAGGTTAGCACTTTTGTGAGTTAAAACGCTTATAAGAGGTGAGAGCGTTTGTGATTTAAGCCGCTGACATGATGTTGGATCAAAGCGCTTACAAGAGGTGAGATATTTTGTGATCAAAGCGCTGACTAATGAGAGCTTTTGTGATCAAAGCGCTGACTAATGAGAGCTTTTGTGATCAAAGCGCTGACTATAGATGAGAGCTTATGTGATTGATAGTGCTGACTAGTGAGAGATTTTGTGATCAAAGCGCTGACTAGTGAGAGCTTTTGTGATCAAACCACTGACTATAGATGAGAGCTTATGTGATTGATATCGCTGACAAGAGATGATACATTATTAACTCATCAACCCCTGAAAAACAATGGTCTCTTCTGTACATCAATGTCGTAGACCAACCCAAATGTGTCTTAGGGGTAAATAATTTAAAGCACAATGGTATAACCACTCAGATCATGGACGGCCTGGAGTTGATTCCTATAAATTCCATCTCTCAGCCAAATGTATGGTATCAACATGGATTATCGGCGGTAAAACATTATGAGGAATGTATGAACAGATAATATGTCCTTCGTCGAATATATTGTTATGAATACAAATCATGATCGGTACTTCAATATCAGTATAATAGCGAGAGGACGCGAAATGATGCACGAAAAAGGACACAATGTGAAACCAATGTGAGGGATTATGTTATTTAGTAAGTTAGAAATTATGTAAGATTGAACAAGTAATTTGACTCTTCGGTTATTCTGGGAAAATACTTTTAACACTTTATATTCATACTCATACAATTTCACAGATATAGTTGGTAAAATACACTCTAAACACCATAATTTTATTTGAATTATGTTTTACTACAAACGTGACATTTCTTTCAGTCAATTTCAATGGCAGAATAGAGAACATGGTTATAATGTATACAGGAAGCGACCAGGTGAACTTGAATCCAGAAACACAAGAGATAGATACATTTGTTTTCATTTCAACGTGTGAGTTTAAAATGAAGAGTTTAATTCTTATTTCGCTGATGGAGGGCAAATATTGAGCTTTATCATGTTACACAGCCGCTTAATATCTGTTTACCTTTATTCCACCATACGAAAGGTAAAAATGAAGAAACATATGATACTAAATCAGGATATTTCCGACGTTGAAAATTGAAAATAAACTGAACTGTAGTCTAGTTAACGAGAGCATGGCTATTTGTTTATGTCTGTTTAAAAATACAAAAAGATAAAATGAGAAGTAATTTGAGTTCATTGTGATTAAAAGTGATGAAACATTTTAACAAAGTATTGTCCAAAGTACTGTGCATTGAAACATGCTTTGACCTCCTACCTGCAAACTTGGGGGGACAGTACAATTACAGACAATGATACTTTTCTAGATCTACTGTTTATTATTTCTAGTGCGTAAAGCCACGTCGTTATCTGATGTAATTCTGTACGACTTGAAACATGGGTGTATATTTTACGGATGACATGTTTCAATGTTTTGGTGTGAAAAATCTTGCACCTGCATTATCTGATTTCAACCAACTTACTGTTTACGCGTTAACGTAAATACATTTTAACTTTTAAATAACGAAGCTTCTTTTTGTGTCTGTATGTAATGTCTTATATCAACAAAAGTAAATAATAAGATATATAGAGTGTTTCAAAAAACATGTCCCCCAATTCAAATGCCCATAACTTTTGCACAGACACATGATAATTTATGATTTGAAAGTTCATTAGAAAGACAATTTATTTGACAATTTATGATTGATTAAATCCGAAACCTATGGGGTCAGAACTTTTTTGTGACATCATCGATGACATCATCATAAATTAGCATAATTTGGTTTTACTACCAAAATGGAGGACAAGAAATTGAAGAAGAACTTCCATTTCGATGTTGTTAAATTTTATTTTGAGCAAACCCAATGCGCACAAATTATCTTGATGACTTAAAAGAAGCAATATAGATAAATTTGGAAGGATTCCATTGGATACATGTGAAAATATGACCCAAAACTTCCTGGACAAGTTACAGTTAATGGTAGAAAAAACAGTGGACATTTGGAATATATTATGAAATATGACGTTTAACTGGTTAATTTTCAAAATATTAATAGTTACAAAGGTGGCTCACTTAAATGTACTTATATATATAGTTTTTATTTGATATTTCATTGTCGTACTCAACATGCTTTACAGATTGATCGTGAACGACACTTCATAATTATTTTGGAAAAAAAACAAGCTAACCTTTAAGCAAGAAAGGGTACCGGCCTTTTGCAAAGTCAACCAGCAGCTTAAATGTGTGTGTGTGTGTGTGTGTGTGTGTGTGTGTGTGTGTGTGTGTGTGTGTGTGTGTGTGTGTGTGTGTGTGTGTGTCTGTGTGTGTGTGTGTGTGTGTGTGTGTGTGTGTGTGTGTGTATTTGAGTCTGTGTCTGCCTACCTGTCTCTCATTTTAGTTTGTACGCATCTTTTAAGAGTACATGAAACATGTTGAAGAAATTGGCAAAATGTATTCGAAAATAATCATCCCTGTGAATGGGTAATAATTCTGGTATCAGTATATTATATTAAACTTATTATATACGTCAATAGCAGCACTGGTATTGGATAGTTCTAAGTATTACAACAAAATTTGCCTGGAATGACTAAATTTGTCAATAAAAGTATTTTCACACCTTTTTATTCTGACATAAAATTGATTACTTTGACAAATAAATTTCAGAACTCATATGAGCACATGCATTAATATAATTGCCATATAAATAAAATACAAAGTACATTAAATATTCATAAACACATCAATATAAACGTAAGCTTATCTTGCTTAAGACATTGACTTATTCGGCTATCAACTTATCTTATATTTCAATAACATTTTAATGTAGATCTTTACAATTTTTCAAGTTAAAAATAACATTAACAAACTTTACGGGATCGTAAACAACTTTTTAAACGAATCTGGCTTAAGAGACAAGACAAACTGAAAACGCTTAGAGATAAATAAAGAACACATGTTTAATAAATAAATAAAGATTTAATGTATTATTAAGTTCTGAAGTGACGACGGTTATTAGCCTATCAGAGTTTTAATGATAAGAATTCATATTTGTAATAACTGATGGATGTGGAACGTAAAGTTTATCTTAATTTTGTGGCTCGGTTATATAATATATATATACAGTTACATAACTCGGTGCATTTACAACTCAAAAGCCAAAATTAAGCTAAAGCCTTGGATATGTTTAAATCTCATATTATATCATAACTGGAAATCGCTTACATCTTAATGATATCAATCAATTTCCCATATTGCAGTATCATTAAATTTACATATACATTTTGTAAAATAGTAACGTCCATACCAATTTAAAAATGTCTGGAACTATATTTTTAGATCTTGTTTATCCACCTGCTTGAAAGGGCTATTTTATCTGTTTCTTCCATTGTAGCTTAAACTGTATTTTATGAGGCACGTTTTGTCATAAAAAGGAAATGTCCAGAACCATTTTTGTTTTAAATTTCATGACCCACACCTGCTCCTCTGAAAGACCATTTTTATCTTTTCCCCTCCGTTGTTGCATAAACTGTCTTGTATGATTTGCATTTTGTCTAAGAAAATGTATTGTATTTGTTAAATGGGCTGACTTTTATTGAATATTACATAGGGCACACCCGACATATGCCCTTATGATTAATGCCAGACATCTGGATTCTATTTTTTAATTTCCTATTATTATTTATCCGTCGTAGTTTATGTTCAACTTTCAGTAAAAAAGTAAAAGACATCTTAACCTTTGCATATGGTTTGCTCAAATAATAGAAGATAATCTAATTGTCGGAGGAATCTTTGGAATGTAGATGTGGGACGTCGTTTTGGTAAATTCTGTACATAGCTATAAGCATGTGTGTCATTGTACAGTGCATTTTTGAACCGTATAAAACAAGATGTGTTAGTACAGTTTTACAGGTGCTTGATAAAAAGTTAAAAGAAATCTGTATAAGTCAAGTAAAAACTTATATAAGGTCACATGGAACAGGGCAATCTATTTTTTTCAATAAAGATAACTTAAGCTCTGGGAATACAATGCTAGAAATGAAGTTATATTTTTATTGCATGAATAAATCCAGTTTCTGCAGAGAAATATTTAGAACGAATGTTTGTGGAATTGGCAAACATAAAAATATATTAACATATTGCAGACTTACCCTTCTGGCTGATGATGTTGAGGATCTTTCAAAGTATAGATATTCTGATTAATATCTAAATTAAAAAGATGAATTCCAGCAGATTTTTGTGTTACACAAAAAGAAAAGAATGAAAATAGTGAATGTGATATCATAAAAATGTATACTTTAGGTAATGTCTTGCTGTTTACAATTTTGAAATATGTATCTAACCAAAGCATTGTTTATTCTAAAAATTCTGAGTGTATCAAACAGACAAAATATCGCCAAACCTGTATGTCGTCGTCAAAAGCAATATTATCTTTTTAAAAAACAAGATTGATCAACAATGCAAATGCTTCGTTAAAGATTCTTAAAGATATAATAAAGCTATTACGAAAATGGTGTTATGGAAATAGTGTTTGTTTATTTGGATTTTACTTTGTTTTTTATTATTATTCTAATCCTTATTTCAATGAAAAGTAGTTAAAAATAATAATGCCATGCAACCGAATTACAGAGTTATAACGTCAGCATTCAGATATAATAATTTGCACGGCGGAATTTTACCTTCTTGTGTTTAATTACTAATTTCTTTTGTTCAGTAACCTGTTAATTTGAAACATTTATGTTCAATATTTTCTAGATTTTCCAGGTCAAATTTGATATACATTGTATCTAATGCAAATATACAATTAAAACCATAATACATAGAATCACATAATATTCTTAGAATCCCATATTATGCAAATAAACTCCATAGATAATTAATTTATTACATTTTAAATCCGCATTACCTAAGTTAGGAATATTTTTTCGGAAAGTGTGTAATAATCATGAAACGATGGTATACCATAAAATATCACCCGACAATACGATTTACCATAGAAAACAGAGTGCCAAAAATCATCAATATTTTTGTGCTAACATGGAAACTGAAACAAGATATGACGTCTGATTACTTTCCGGTAATCTTCGTAGAGATATGGTTGAGTAAAATTACAATGAGAACTCGCACCCATGACGAATCGTACCAACACAATGACTCAGACCGACTGGGTAAGTTTACCATACAATTCACAGAATACTTTTGTATTACCATCATTTTTTATATCATGTATTAGCTTTCCTATGTCAAGATACTATCATTCATGTTTAAAAATTATGACGTCATACTATTGGTGGCATTCCATGATACAAATGTGAAGGATGTTTATGTAGCAGTTAAATACGAACAAAATGTCTTTGCATTATATTTAGTTATTTCATACTCAAGTTACATTTCCTTTGGATTGTTCTATTTAAATTCTACATTTCTCAAAAGATATCTTAGATGGAACTGGCAATACATTTAGGTTTATCATTTCGCTTTGTATGGTACCAGTATTTTCTTTCTGAAATATACATTCATCATTTAAGCGGAGATCAACTGTCGAACTGATGAAGTCTTATTGTTTTGCCTTTTTAGTAAAACTATAACTTTGGTATTTTAAAAATACCTAAAAGCTTTTGCAATATATATAGATGCATATTATATACATTTACTATTTCGCAAGTGAATACGGTGATTGATTCCAAGTATCTTTATTATCGCCACTATGATCAAATGTAATCAATTTTGTATTGCGTTGTATATAAATAACTCGAATTTAGATTTCTAGTAGTCTGCTTAAATGTTTTAACAAAGTTAACATATACAAGTTACGATCTATATAGATATTGTTCGTATAATTCGCGAATTATTTGTCTTTGAATTACTTCCAGGTAGAGTGAATGAGGATAAGGGGCGCGCAAAACCACATTGCCGTCATTATTACTGACCAACTGGACCAACAATCCCACCTTCAGTACCCCCTTTCGTAGACAACGTGAAGAATTTTGGATTAAACAGCTTGGCACTGCATATCCCTATGGATGTAACGATAATATCCAAAGTATAGGCAATCTATCACTGTCACATGTTCACGTGCTTCATCTCCTTTCATATACAATATCGGGCATGTCATTACCGGCGACGTTTCTATTGTTGAAAATGAAAGCCTCAAAAATCTTAAATTGGCGTCAGAATTTCAGTTTAGTTATGGATTCTGTCGAAGATTATGCCAGACGATCGGCCAAACATGAAGACGTAGAACCAGACACTTTGTCTGAATGGCTGAAAGCCATACGATGGTTGATAAAATATCGTATTCGAAAACTTAAAGGGACTATGAAAACACGTTATCCCTCTATATTTAATGATCCAGAAGTAGTAACTGAACTGGATAGATTACATGACCAATATGTACTGGTACCAGCAGACAAAGCCTCAAATAATATAGTTTTTATTTGTAAGGCATATAATTGTTTATTAGAAGAACTTGGGTTTAATACGAATTCTGAAAATCCTACATACACACGTAGCTCACTTTCAAAGGACGAGATCGTTCAAAATCACGTGTCCGTTTTACGCTCATTTGATATACCTACAACGGATACCGATTTCGAGCTACCACATTTATACTGGATACCTAAACTTCATTTTTATGAAGTTACATAGCAGGATCCAACAAATGCTGGAATTTCTAATAGACAATATATTTGTAATGTTCGGAGACGTGGTTTTTCAATAAACTGTCGGCATTCCAATGGGAACCAATTGTGCTCCTTTATTGGCCGACCTGTTCCTTTATTCATACGAAGCAGACTTCATTCAGAAACTGCTGAATCAAAAGAAGAAAAAGTTAGCGTTGTCCTTTAATTTGACATTTAGATATATCGACGACGTTTTGTCAATTAATAATGACAATTTTCATACATATGTCAATGCGATATATCCCAGCGAACTAGAAATTAAAGATACAACAGAATCAAGCACACACGCTTCATACTTAGACATTTTACTTAATATAAACACAGACGGGAAATTAGCAACTAAGCTATACGATAAACGCGACGATTTCGCCTTACCATCGTAAATTTTCCACATTTAAGTAGTAATATCCCTCAGTCACCCGCATATGAAGTTTATATTTCACAAATGATCCGATATGCCAGGTTGTGTACAACATATGAAGATTTCATATACAGAGGTAAACTACTCACTGACAAATTATTGACACAGGAATATCGAAAACCGCGTTTAATGTTAACGTTCCGCAAATTTTACAGTCGGTATAATAGTCTTGTTTGCGACTACTCTGTTTCACTAAGTGAAATGTTGAGTTGCCTTTTCGTTGGCGGTTGTTGAGACGTCTGTACCAATTGTGACGAGGACACATTCCTCACGTGTTTCATTGGACTTTACTGTGGACTCACGGTGGGTGTGACCGGTCGACAGGGGATGCTTACTCCTCCATGGCACCTGATCCCACCTCTTGGTTTCCAGAGGTCCGTGTTTGTCCATTTTTACCGGATTTGTATCTATGTCCTGGACATTCTATTGATTTATACGTTGGTATCTGAAATTTTTTATAGTATTACAAAACCATTAGCTCCTCTTTAGTTCTTTTAATATTCCGAACACCCGCTCGGCGAAAATAAGATTTTTATAGCATTAGCATGTTACACTTCAAGAAAAAAAAATGGAATTTAAGTTTATTCAATATTGAGAATTTGTGAATTAAGACTATTAAATTTGCTCATGCAAATTACTTTTGAGAACCTATTGAGATGAATCTTCTTGGGTGCCTTTATGGAAATTTCCAAGTTCCAAAATAAAGATCCACAAACTGTTATTTCTTCTAAATGCCTATTCAATCACACTACGTACCTATTTCCATATTTCCGCAGGACTGATATCACTCCGTGCCAGTTTGACTTGGGTACGAGTTGCCGAGCAATACTATAAATAGAGACGTAAGTAATCAGTCTATTTCTTCAATTTTGTGTTTCCTTCAAAGAGATAAATATATTTGCTAAATTCGTGTAGATTGGATCCTCCTGAAATACATCTTATCCAATTAGGATGAAAACAAACGACTACGCATGTCTACAAAATTTCCGATGTGAGGTCGCTATGAATAGGCCTATTGCCCACAATATCATTTGTTGTTTTGATACATGACCACATCATTATTTCTATCGGTAATACTTTAAAACAAACCAATATGTGCAAGTGCAATTAATGCGAACGTTATATCTTTATATAAGGATGCATTATTACTTAAAGAAAAATCACGCCTAACCGTTCATTATGTGTTCAATTATACTCTTGTATAAGTTTTTATATTAAAATCACCATCTATACTGATAGCGGAAAATAAAATTAAATTCATCAGTACGACTAGTGCCTTTTTACATACATATTTTCCAACTTTTGTTATTAGATTTTCTTCTTCTCTATTTATTTTTTCTAATACGGTGTTGCTAAGATCTGGAACGGTTAAAAAAATACAGCGCACTGGTCATGTGACTTCGAGAAAGTTTAGGGTACTTTGGTTTCGAATACGAATTAACCATGAATGGTAGAGGAAATCAATCAAATCAAAAAGCACGTGCTAATATGTGGTGTCATGTGGTAAATCGGATTCCAGAATGAAAAATAAGCCAGATGAATATCTTTGGATGGACGACAATTCATTTAAACGAATTCCCCCCCAAAAATATGAACCTACAACTGAAGCGTATTTAGGTCTATGATACGCCGTCACTGACACTGATGTAAACTTTGATTTAAATCAGGAGTATACACCTAGCCAACAACTCTAAATATGGGAACATGTTTATGACTTAAAATATTAATTATAGGACCTTTTGTATTAATTTGATCTTTATCATTTATCAGCTAATACGAAGAGTTCTATTAGTGCCTGCCATTTTGTCCAAAATTTGCTTTAAATTTGCCACGTGGTTATGAAAATCACATGACAGAAATTCGTCTGTCGAGGGATCTCGGAAACGACGTATTGCTTCTTGTTGGTATATCTGTTCATACTTTTTGTTGCCTGGCTACAGTCGTCGTTAAAATGCACACATCGAGCATTTGGGTTTGTTTTCGTCGGCTTAATTAATCATCTTGATGCATAATAGCTGTGAATAGCTGTAATTTACTGGTATATGTTGTAAATATATTAAAATACCTATACAGTAAAACTTATCTACAAAGGCTACTTAAATATAACAGACAAAGGTAGCCGTTGTAGACAGGTGGCCTCCATAAAGAGGTTTATTTATTATATAAAAGATAACAAAGATAATAAGCAGGTGCCTTTTATACACAGATGACCTTTAATTCGTTTGACTGCAATTTATTTATTGTAACATACTTGGTTTATTGTTTTTATATATTTCTAAATCTAACTATTAACGATGTTTTTTCAAAGTATTCCATAAAGTATATCTATTAATTTTTCATTATAAAATATAGTAAAAGTTCACAGGAGAACCTAGAAAAGGTCGAAATTTCGAGACTTCGACCCATGAATGAGAATCGAGAACCAAACGATCTGCAATTAAAGAGGTTCCCTTGGTTGTATACGCCCGCTTCAAAATCATAGAAGGTATACGAGGTCATGATCTTTTGATATTAGAGCTGAAATTGACATTGCAATTTTCGTCAATTGAAATACTGAGTTTTTATGAGAAGAATGACAATTTACAAAGACAATTCCATATACGAGGATAATTCCATATACATGTAGATTCTGACTTCATAAATAAAAACTAATACTATGACTAATAATTAAATTTGAAATTGTATATTCACCTTGTCTTAAATTCACACTAAACACATTAGTGTCATAAAATAGTTAGCTTTAAAATTTCGGTTTTTTTTTTAAATTCTAATTCATCTCAGGACCAAATTGGCGAAAATTAAACGGGAACAAAAATTTCGAGGTATACAGTATATTGATAATTAGTAAAATTCTGTTCAATTCGGTAGGTAATCACTATAAAACATAAGTTTCCATGGTAATAAGTACTACCTTTATTACACGGTTTATGAATTTGTGTGTTCAATATAAAAAGAATCTCAGATACCAAACTATAAATTTATAGGATGTCCCGGATATCGGTACAAATCTGGTAACCATTGGACAAACACGGACCTCCGGAAATCAAGAGGTGGTATCAGGTGCCATGGAGGAGTAAGCACCCCTGTCGACCGGTCACACCCGCCGTGAGTCCACAGTCGAATCAAAATGAAATCGTATGAGAGCCGGCCTGGCTTAATTGGTAGCGCGCTTGACTCTTTAGCGTGTTCGAGTCCAGCCGGCAACAGACCGGATTCCGGTCCATCGGATGAGACAGTAAAAACCGAGGTCCCGTGTCACAGTAGGTGTCCTCACGTTAAAGAACCTTCATTGCTCAATGGCCATAATACCGAGCATAGGCCAAACTTTGAAGCCCTTCACCCGCATTAGTGATGTCTCTATACGAGTGAAAGATTCCTTAGTGGGACGTTAAACAACAATGCAACCAACTACCAACAATCTTATGGTATGTTGTAATGTATATCATGTACGAACTGTTTGATTTACCAGGACTTTTACTAAAAAAGAGTAGAACATCACTTTTTATTAAAATCCATGGTGAATCAAAAAGGATTTTTATTAATATATTTTGCTGATGTTACATACAATTAAGTTACTTTTTAAAATATCTTAAAATTTACTTAAAATCGTTTGTAATATGAACTAAATATACAGATAAAATACTTTTTATTTACCATGGGTTTTACCAAAAGTGAGAACATGATATGTACTTTGAACTGCTCTATGTATATGCTTCACTTGTCTGCATGCTAGTTTTTTTAATATAATTTTGTTGTAATTATATGAAATCCATATCTTGTTTATAAACAGAGTACGCTATTACTAAATATATGGAACCTGACAAATGTAACTCGTCTAGCTCTATTGTCACTCCACGAGTGGATGAGTCAAAATCCATGTACACCCTTGGATCCCGATTTACCTCAATTAAAATGCTTAAGACAAATTCACACAATCAGTTTCAGTCAAGGATTCGTACATTATACATATCATTTACATGGTATATAAGTGAATATGTTTGTTCGTGCATCCCGTTTCTGTATAATAGGTTCCTATCACAATTATTTATAAGCAAAGTAGCCGTCATTACTATCAGTAAGTTGTTCTGTATAATGTTATTTCTGTATGTTTGAGAAAAGAAAGAGACACCAAGAGTGGAGTTATAGACAAATTCGACCTACTATATATAGAGATCACTAATATATGATCACAATATCATCTGTGTCCATTATATCGCTCAGTATCTATTTTACCCCGCACTTGAATTTGATACAACGCGATCATTTGCATTAACTGTCTACAGCGTGACCATGGATTATTCAGTTTAATCAGCTTCTAGCAAACAAATGGCCTTATCTGGGATGGTAAGGGAGCTACTGACAACTGTCCAACAGTAATATTTCACCCACACTTTTTATTTAAATGGGAAACCTGATTAGGTTATAAGAAAGTAATAAGAAAAGAAATAGAAAATGCCATACAGTTGTGTCTGGTATTTGAAATAAAATAACTGAACACTTTGTCGTGGTACAAATTATATTCCAATATATAAAACACACAAATATATATATATATATATATATATATATATATATATATATAGAGAGAGAGAGAGAGAGAGAGAGAGAGAGAGAGAGAGAGAGAGAGAGAGACAGAGACAGATACACAGAAAGAGACACAGAAAGAGAGACACAGAGAGAGAATAATATGGGTTAAAAACTGAAATCCGCATTTACTGTTTAACCATTAATATATATATATTATATATCCTTGAAACATCAGTCAGTTGATAAATGAAAACTATAGTTCAAACATTGTTTAAACCTCTACTTTAACATAAATTTTGTTAATATCAGAAGAAGTAATTAAACATGATAGCTGTTGAAGAACTCAAGATTGATTTTATGATCATGACAAGATATTCCTCATTATGAAAGCATTCCATTCATAAACTGTGTACTAAAAATATGGTTCCTAGTTTATTTTGGCAATCTGTGTCACATTCCTGTTAATTGAAACTACAAGTGAATTGCATTGCTTTTATTAAACTCATACACTTCCCAAATAAAGACTGTATGATTGCCCCCTCCCCTAACCTTCTACCTTTTTCTTGACTACTTTTATCGGCAAATTACGCACAGTAGGCAGTCAGGCAACCTATAATTTACAATAACTATCATTTAATAACCTTACAACATATTGTAGACATATTTCATTATCCGAGGCTTGGGGAATTTGAACCATTCGTAAAGAATATGTTAAATAAATAGTAAGAACAATAAGAGACACCGAATGCCATACATTTACATGGTTTGATTACCACGTCTTGTGGAGTTATTGATAATGCCGTAGTTATGAAGAATGAAGCGAATTCAGATGATGCACAGCCTGTAGTAGAATTGCTATGAGCGTAAGCATTTAGCTTGAAATATCGTTCATAATGCGAAATTCCATACACGTCGAAGATTGTTGAAATATGAAGGATAGAGCAGTACGTGTATTCTGTTTGATATTTACATGAAACAAGTCTTCATTATCCTTGGTGTTTTGTTTTTGTGTATAATTTCTGGAGTTTTACGGCAGATGATAATTATTTAAGACGATGATCGTCCGCTTGGAAAACATTGATATGGAGTTCAGGATTGTGAAACATTCAAAATTAAACAGCGTAAGGTAAATTAACTGTAGGTAAATTTATACGTTCATGGATCATTGTACGCACATTCCATTACCTTCCAGTTGTTTCATTTAGGTGCTAAAATGCCTTCATTTACACAGGCTCTGGTTTAATGCCATAAAACAATATTTACTCTCAAAGAGAGTCAATAGTTTTAAAATATAATCTCATTGAAAAGGGCACTTACAAACAATCTCGGCTTCTTCTATAACATAAAAACAGGATCAGCTGTGTGTAGTAAAATATGACTATATCATCACTTGATTTATTCAACTTGAAAGGCAACAAAACAAGAAACACACAGTACGTTTTCAAAAGTTTAGACCGAATGGTATATACATTTGTAAATGATATATGCACATGTTACATGGTTATTATGCGTAACCACTTCCATTAACGGAAGAGCTATTTTCAGTATATCTAAACCTGTATAGTCGATTTAGTTTACCGTATCGCAATCGCTAATTAACCTTTTGAAAATGACCAACAAAAGATGTGTATCAATACATGTCGTCTGCTTTTATTTACCAACCATCGCGAATAATTATCATTTACGTAGATTATAGATACCAAACAAGAGTCTTTGTGTAACTTAATGCTATCGTTCTAACTTTATTTCGCCCTACAGACACAGCAGTCTATCAATGTTTGTTCCAGGGCTTCGATAGTAAACAAAAATAAGTAAACACACCATGACTATACCGACATATATATTTCATCACCTTGTTAACTTCACCGGCACTACAAGAATGTGTCACGTGATATAAAACAAACTAGATCAATAGATAAAAGATTGTCCTTTTTGTTCAACATGTGTTGTGAATTATTTTATTGACATTTTTCGCCGAATGTTCTTTAAATGAAACACATTAATTTCAATACAATGAAAGTACAACACTGCGGCTTTTCTCATTCAGAGCTTGAGTGAAATCCTTTTTAGATCGAATGTAACAGACACATAAAGACCTTTAACTTTCGACTCACAACTGTACTAAAATTTGTGATTCTTACAGTCACACCAATGATTTATTTTCACCAAAACAATTCATGAACCTAACGTGGTCACGTCCAAAGTATTTCAGTTCAGTTTTACAGCTAAAATCGTGTGTTAAAAGCACTAATCCCATTTTCGTTCGAAAATAAAACATCGTAAAATCCCCTTTTAATTCGATTGAAGGAGGAGTTCATTTGCATAGGTATCAGTAATAAAATATTCATTGGATAAGCATACTCGTAGTTGGTGCTGTCAGTTTAGTTAATCCCCCTACCGTTAGCTCGTTAATTCCTGAGATAGTGAATTTGCTGTAACACCTTACAATGTACCGAGTGATTGACAGTTTAAACACTGTAACGTATTCCGTTGATTTGTTTTATTAAAAATGATAAATAAATACTCCTACAATTTTGAACACTTTCATAAAAGCCGATTAAGCCGTAGATCAGCATTACAATGTGTATTGGACATCGAGAGAAATAATATACGTATTTTATATCTTCTCCAGTTAGCAAGTTGTAGTGCTACCGGAGTAGAAACCAGAAAGATCCGTTATCAAGAATCGTTCGGGTTGAATGGTAACCATTTTCACGGTGAGGAAAGTATGTAGGAGATGTACCGTTGTTATGTTCTAAGCTTTGAATATATTGTTCCTGCGAGACACCAAATCAGTTCAAATATCGAGACTTCAAATCCAGACCAGCGTAACAAAGAATTGATGTGGCCTTTATCCGTGTCGGCAGGTTATTTCTTCTCGTATCCACTGTCCACTACGGCAGAAGACACACGCTATTTCAAACACTCAGAGGCTGAAATGGATAAATGACCAGGAAATGAATTTTATTTCAACAGTCTTTGGAGTAGGGATAACATTTTCGTCTTTCCACTTAAGCATGTGATATTGTGTGTAACATCATTTTAAAACGACATGACATAATCATGATAGGATTTCACACAAGCGAAGTGATTTGTTCGAAATCTCATTTATGGGAGTTACAACACTTTAAACAGTTATGAAAAATAAGGAGAACATGAAAATTGCTTGCTACTTACCAAGTTAATTTTCTCCGTGTAATTTGTGTTTGAAGACAAACGTTCCCTTCAGAAGGGTCACATGAGTTTCCATATAACCATGAGATACCGCGTCCAACAGATTCTTTCAATTCTTACAACCTTCACAATATGTGTTGCAAAAACAAGACTATCGCTTTGGATAGACGGAAACCAGGTCGCAAATTTTATCGGTAAGTTGTTTCTGTCTGCATCAAACATTTATCATAATTATTCACAAATTTCTGTGAAATAAGCGTTTCCCTCATACATAAAGCTTGTTACACACACACTTAAATATCTACTTGCAGTAAATGTATTCCATATGCTCACGTGTATATTTCTTGGTAGCTCTCATCAACATCACCGGCGTATTGACGGAAGAAGCGAGGCAAACTCAGATTATAGCGTCGATTTTATGAATTCATAAAGAACGTCTTCGTGTCTTAATGTATTGAGTGTTCACAGTATGTTCATATCAAAATTTACACAGTGTGTGTACTTGCATGTGCTATACAAAGTGGACATTGTATATTTATATACAAATTTCGAGAATAAAGTATTTCAAAATTGTGAAACTTCATTTGAATTTGTTTTAGCTTAGACGCTAATTTCCTGAACTTATACACATCAGATAGATATGATTGATAAATGTATAAGATAGATAGAAAGATGAATATATACATACATAAATAGATAGAGAGGTAGATTGATTGATAGACAGATATATACATACATAAATAGATATATTGATAGATAGAAAATAGATAGATAGATAGATAGATAGATACATGCATACATACATACATACATACATACATACATACATACATACATACATACATACATACATACATGAATAAATAGATAGATAGATAGATAGATAGATAGATAGATAGATAGATAGATAGATAGATAGATAGATAGATAGATAGGAATGAAGGAATATAGATAGTTGGATAGATAGGTAAATAGATAGATAGATAGATAGATAGATAGATAGATAGATAGATAGATAGATAGATAGATAGATAGATAGATAGATAGATAGATAGACAGGCAGATAGATAGATAGGAAAGAAGAAAGGAATGTAGACAGGTGGATAGATAGGTAGATAGATGGATATATGGATATATGGATATATATAACCCTGCATGTATTTTTCAACCATTGTTATATTTTTAACAATTCAGGAATTATTAATTTTGTATAGCAATTTAAGTATAGTGTATATATACGGGTATGAAACATTAGACTAACTGTTCAGGTATTCGTCTATAACGTGTTTGTTTAGATTCCTTTTACTCTAGTGACTACCATTTTAATTTTCTTGTTTAACATTTATTTAATTAAAATGTAAACCTGCCTGCAAAAAGTATTGAAATTTCACATTTCATTGCCATTACATTACCTTTTTTATCAAAATCAAATTCCACTTTTATAAAGAAAAATTGTTTCCGCAAAGAAAATATCTGGAATTGTGTGCGTTTCTATTCGATATATATTTGTATATTTGCTTTGATGTGGCTCGTATCCTTTATGGATTGTGGCATTTCATGTAGCTTTTAATACTGAGGGCGAAAATAATTTATTTAAATGATTAAGTATCAAAGAGAGCAACTCTGCTTGTTTAAATGTCTAGAATTGAAAATAAATATCATTCCTCAGTTATTCCTTATTTTATAAATATTCTATATATAATTCATGGTATTCTCTCATTTCAGTAAGTTCACCCTCTGATACTACAACAAAATTAACCTAAATTGTCCCCAAAATTATAAAGTTTTATTTAGAAAATTATGGATACTTTTAACCGAACCAAAATTAACCCTTTACATACCGGTATAAAAATGTATAAAAGTACACGTACGAAACATTCAAAATGATTGCATTTGTAAATGAAAGACAAAGACCTGAAATAAAGTTGTGTAGTACAGTTTTGAATTTAGATTCATAAAGAATTCAGGAAAAATATTATTTTACATTTTGCGAGTTCTCGACTTATTTCCCTAGATGTTGAATAATTCAAATCATTGGAACTAAGACTGATTTCCTGTTGTAACTGAAACATATCGGGTTTCCATTAGGAAATTCTGCGATCCCTACACAGCAGTTTTCTCATTAGAAAACCATTCAACAGACTCATTACAAAAGCATAACTTGTAAACTTAGTTTTTATCTTCTAATGTATTCAACAGTACACGGAATAAACGCTATGAAATACCGGCTTCCTGCACAACATACACAATATATAAATAAATAAATAAATATATATATATATATATATATATATATATATATATATATATATATATATATATATATATATATATATATATATATATATATATATTGTGTGTGTGTTTTTCACTGTTAGAGTTTTTCAGAAAACTATGGATATAGTTTGTGTGCGTTTTAAAGAAAATGCTTTTTTAAATTTACCAAATAATTTAATAAAGGCCACTTGTAGTCATCAGTTGTGAGGGGGAAAAGTTCAAACGGTAAGGTATATACTGCAGGTGGAAAATACATTTGTTTTCTCTTTATTCCAATAAAGTTCCAATTTATCTTAATTCTTTTATACCCGATATTTCTTCAAACTGTCTAAACCTTAAGATAAATATTCTAAATCTTCCGTCTTTGGTAATCTTGCGTTTATCATCAGAACATTTGGTTCCATGCAAATGGATTTAAAATTTGTTCGATTCATAAAACAATTCGATTAGCTACAATCAGAATTATAAGAAATAGCTTTATATAGCATGGTTGGTCCACAGTGCTTCCACTGCACTGGGGGTCTCGGGATCCCAATGATAATCAGCGACCCTTTTCATAAATGTTTTCGTTGAGACACATTACACATACGTTTGACATACACCTTGGAGCACTCCGAGCTATCCCATCAACATTAATTAATTTGGGGGCTTTCCAAAGAAGTCACCGTTCCCTTTGTAAGAGTAGGCCGACTTGACCGTGGGTCATCTTCCAGTGAGCTGTAAACAAGTTTAAATTTCGCTAATGCATCTGCTTACCAGGCAGGATTTATATCACCGCATACTAAAGCCACACATCCGCTTTTATATAATTATCAACAATCACTTTGGCATGCGTTTTATTCAATATCAGGAAAATATAAATACACACACATTTAAGAAAATAGAGAGTGGATCAAATAAGTATCAGAAATCGGATATGTTTCTTTTTTCATTTATTATGTATTCATCTTTTACGAATAAACAGATCACCAAAATTACTATTATAATAAATCATACATAATTAATCACACACAGTTACGGGCCATTTACTGTAGCTATCATTACGATAAAATATACACATGGCAATATACAGCAGTAAAATGACGCTCAGATGTAACATTTTATATATATTTTTACTCAATATTGCAGGGTATCCAGTAGATATATTTATAATAAGTGATGGAGCTGTTGCACCATATATACGTGACCCTAATTTTGATAAAAATATACCTGTCATTCCCCCGGAAGTGGACACAGTCAATCTTACGTGGGAGGCCGGAGATGATACCGTGAGTAGAAAATTAATTTGTAAAACTTTATATTATGTGACATGATTTTTTCTTTTAAACAAATTACAAGTTATACAATTTGAAATAAATTAGGGTTGAAGTAATTCAAGACTCATAACAGGTTCTGGAGGGAAAAGTATAGATAGGAAAACGTAATTCTTGCAAAATGACGCATTGAGTTCGAATCCCATACTGCTCAATGAGTAGATATGTAACTCTGACTCAGATTATTTGTAGATAATTCAGCGCCTTATGTATTACAAAACGTTTGAATCTACGTAAAACAAACTCGCATAGAACTCAAAACCGATGCAAAGAAACGAATACAATGGCCGTTCAATTAGTTTCAGTGGTATTAACATTTCTTTATTGAATGTAGCAGTTTTCAACAAAGATAAAGAAAGAAGCGGTTCTTCGGTCCTTAATAGAATTATCCCATTTCAGTTTTAAAGTAGGCTAAGCGGTGATAACGGTCGTATTTTTGCCATAAATTGAACTCGAATCAACGGAGCGCATATTTTAATTGTTTGAAAGTATAGAGAAAAGGGTTTATCAGCCGTGATAGCATCAACTGCCTATAAGGCAGGCTCGTTTGCTTTCATACCAATTAGTATGTTTATTCTTGATGGTTACTCAACCTTCACAATGCTTGAGTAAATCTTGATACATCTATCGCTTGTTGGGGGTAATTTTATCTCTCGAAGTATTGAATAAAGCTCAAAATCTTGATTTGGTTTTTTCATTAACAAGATTGTATGAATGGCACTGTCTGACACTTTGTTGAGCTCAGGGCAAATCTTCTTTTTCAACTTAAAGATCTTAACCACGGAAAGGTGAAATAGTAGAAACTGTGGTTGTTCAATAAACGTAGCATCTAGGACAACCCTCAGTCAACAAGACAACAGAGGAGGCAGATTATAGCTTTTGTTGGTTGTCTTTCATTTTCCATTTATCAATACAAAGAGGAAATTTTAATGTGTATCACAACACACACTAGATCGTTGAAGTTAATTGTTGATGATTGCTTCCTGGGTAGTTAAGATGTCACTAGGACTGTAGAACCACATTTTAATGACGAACATTGCTTCTGACTGTGTACAATAGATACATTTCTTTTGTATAGCGTAATGAAAATTTTGTTATAATAGACAAAAAGTTAAACTGCTTTTATCAAGTAGAATTTTTATCTAGAAAAAGGTATAAAATTTTCACTGGAAATCAGTATCCACATTTTCCACATTTTCCTATTGCAAATATCCTGTTCGTTTAATTATCGTTGAAATTCTGATACTATATATTATCTTAATCAAATATAGTTTTTTCCTCCGTTCAAGCCTATTTCGAAATTTTGGCTTTGCAGTTTTAATTTACTGAATATTTTTATACCTCCGATATAGAAGAACACTGCTCGTCCACTAGAACATTTTCGTAACCTCAGTAATTTATACTGGGGTGTTATTAAATGAGTGTTTTCATATTGATCCTGTATTATGTCCGAGTACAGTACTTTTGGGTCGAGGTCAGCTGTATTGGCTCGAGGCGGAGGGCCAATACAGCTGATCGAGACCCAAGACCCAAGTGGAAATTCAGTATTAGACAAAATAAAAATTCTGTATTAACTGGCTTTTCTGTATTAGCCCTGTATTAATGATCAGTTTTCAGACACACGAAATCGTATTTAATGTACAATTTCCTGTGTATTTTAAGTCATTGGTTAATAAATAGATGTACAAAACAGGAGTCGCTATATATACAGGAATATACTTATTAATATCTGTATAACATTGTATATTTCTTTTTAAATCATACGTCATGTTTGTATGATCACTTGCAGTACTTGTAAAACATTTACGTAATGATTATAAAACAGGATGTAGTCATACAGGCATACAGTAAAACCTGTTTTAGCCAACACCTGTTTATAAAGACGACCGGGTCATGAAGACCGTTTTTTGCTGTCCCCAATAGTACCATTTGTATACGAATCAACCTCTATATAAAGACCACCTCCCTATAAAGACCGGTTTTGTTTGTGTCCCTAAGGGGGTCTTTATATACAGGTTTCACTGTATCTTACGTGTTTTTTTACGAAAATCCTTACATCACTTAGCCCATTATCTCATTTGCAGAGGGTTTCTTCACTTCCTTTGTATACAATATCTTTACCACCTTTCTAGAGGGTTTCTTCCCCTTTTTCGAAAAAATTATTTTCCTGTTCATCTTAAGGATATGAAAAGAAAATGATCGAGGAATATGTTAAGAAATAGTCGGTAAATGAATAAAACAAAATACGCTTGTATTTCCGTCTTTACAAATTGGCCTTGGACCCATAAATGTGTTGAAAGATTTGCCATTTTTTATTGTGAAATGTGAGCATATGTCCTACTACTTGCTTTGATTTAAAAGAGGTGAAGATTCGTATTTATTTATTTATGAAACACTGTCTATTTATTTTTGGATTAGACAGATAAATGCTTAATGATGTATTACCGGTGTCTTGCCAAGATATACCGTGTAATTTACACTGTTTTTATCACCTAATCATATTTCAAATGGGTAATACTGCTAACAAAATGAAATATTGAGCAAAGATGCGAAAATGTTGCTGTGATATGCTTGTATTAATTGACTGGTGCACAATTTGTTTTAAATTGGAGGAAGTAATAAAATGATAATATCGTGGGCTACTTAGAGTGGGTTACTCTAATAAATGCGTCAGTATTTGTCAGGATTACACACTGTTAGTATTGTCTCATAAGTATTTACATGATTATAATATTATATACTACTTGCAGGTGTGTTTTTGTTTTTTTTATTTTTTGTTTGATTTTTTTTAAATTAGTATATTTTCGCTAAGCGAGCGAGAACTTATTTTCAATTTACAAAAAATCGGAAATTCTAAACTACAACGTTATTGAAGATACTCGTGTAACGATTATGTATGCTGTTCAAATATATTAAATATCAAGGTAATGGATGAAATTTGAAATTTTGTAAGATAAATTAGGATCATTTATTCCCGAACAATTTGCATTTGTCAATGGATTATAATTATTAGATGATATTGTGCAAACATGTATGTATATCATCCATACCATAGATAACTACAACAAAGTGCCACAACTTCGTCACATTTACGTTACGGGTAACATGACATCACGTCTACATCGTATTCCCCACAAGCTTTATTCCATTCCTTTCTGGTCTCTTAATGAAGCAAGAAAAACCCCTATACTACTTTGACCGTGCGGCAAGGGGCTCTAACATCTCCGAGGCACCTGATCTCGCCTCTTTATTTTTCTGAGGTATGTGTTTGTCTAATTTTGATCTGTTGTCCATCTCGCGGTAAACGCTTTAGTTAATGTACTTATTAGAATTCTAATGATCGCCGAATCGAAACTCATTAAACTATTATACCTCCTCACTGTACTGCTGCATAATACAATATTCGCTACTGTATAAAGTATAGGAATCTCCCTAAAATTTGTAGTATTGCTCAAACTAATGGGACTTTTTATCATTAACTGTTCTAGAGACGAAAGGGGTTGAATAGTTGTATTCTTGATAATCCATTCTCATTTGTAGTCATTTTACTGGGTTCATTTCAATTTCAATGTTGAGCTGCGATTACATCTAGTCTTATTAGGAGATGACGTCCGTGGTTGTCTAAAGATAGAACGTTCGATCTGCAAACGGAAAGTTCTGTTTTCGATTTCCGATTCATGGCCATGATCAATAATGTTCGATATAGTCGTTAATATTTCTTCGCCACACGCATGAAAAACAACCGAGTAAGTCCATAGCATCTAACAAAATTTGTGGCACTTCGCTTGTAGCTGGCAATGTTTTTATATAAGTAGATAATTCTTCTTGGGACTTAAAACAACAATAAACTAAGCTAACAAATTCGGAGTTATATTTGCACAAATGCTTGTATTCAAGACGTATTATTATTAAATACTAAATATACCTTCCTTAACGATTACTGCTGAGATTAGTTATACTTCAAGTGAATTTACAGAAATTGAAGTACACAGAAAGAACAAGTATTCAAAATGAATTACAATTTCACAGGGGGTAATGTTTTTTGCATTATTTCAAGTGATCGCATTGTTCATCTGCAAATATTTATTCAACCCTAGCACTTCTGAAAGCAGTTGTAAACATGTTCACCAATTTGAGAAGTATAAACTGTTGTACGCCCATCAATTGTGGCGGTTGTAAATTCTTCTTTAATACAATTTATATCCACTTGTACACGTATGGAGTGCCGTACTTTATAATGGGAGAAACATGTACTGGTTGTTTCTAACTTAATTTCTGCAATAACAATCAACAACAAAGGGAAGGAAACACTTTAATTTAACCACATATATATGACATTGAAAGACGTGTTCTATATAATCATGTTTATGGCTTGAAATTGTGCCTGTAAATTATACGTGATTGTCTGGGGTTCCATTGAAATGTCCAAACACGGTGAAACCCCCATAATAAAAACGATATGAATAGATGACGTATTTAGACGTAATATGAAGAATGGCTGAATGGAGATGAATTATTGGTGTTTCAACGTCGTAACATTATTTCCCCCACTAGGACATAACATCATTTAACATAAACTATTGTATTAAGCACGGACTATATCATGTAGAAGATTTACTCAAATATAAAATGACTTAAAAGGAGCATTAGCTGTGGGTTTTTTTTTCAAAAACTTTTCTTTCCTTTTTTACTACTCAGATTGATAAATAATAACATAAAGAGATATACACAGAGAATTATTAAATCCTTATATATTTTATGAAAATTACTTGCGAAACTCAGTTTAGCAATAATTCATTTGCAAATGATTTATTCTACTTTACTTTTTGTTTATGCATACCATACTGGACCTGACCATATGTTCACAGATTATATAAGACTATAAGGTTGTTTGTTCCTGTTTAACTCTTTATTGCTATTATACATAAAGAACAAGTATCGTAAGTAGAAAAAGCGAAATAAATGTTTTTGCTTAACACAGCTAATATCCCTTTAATACAACTTGGCTGTGGGATGGACTGATTTTACTTACAGTTTCGTACAATTGAAAATTTTGTAAGATCAGAAAAAAAATGGCTAACCGTAGTTTTCATTATGATCAAATAACATATTATTAAAATTGTATTTATGTTGAAATATTTACATACCGAAGTACCAAAATCGTTGTATTACCAGGAGATTCAATACGGGAACTTTCACTTCGTTTTTAGATAAAGGATGACATATCCAGACATTTGGAAAACAAATACAAATTACACGAAAAATATCGTCATCCGCGTATTATTGTATAATAAAACATCTTTATTAATTTTTTTTGCGGTGTCTCCTAAAATCTAGAATATCAATATATATCATAAATAAATAAGTTAATGAAACGTTAATAAATGTTTCTCGCTAACGCTGATGTTGGCTTGAATACGGGAACTTTCACTTCGTTTTTAGATTGACATATCCAGACATTTGGAAAACAAATACAAATTACACGAAAAATATCGTCATCCGGATTATTGTATAATAAAAGTCTTTATAATTTTTTTTTTGCGGTGTCTCCTAAAATCTAGGCAATATGCATAAATGTTAATGAAATGTTAATAAATGTTTCTCGCTAACGCTGATGTTGGCTTGAAAACCTTGATTTGAAATGTCACAGGTAACCCGGAAAACTACAATAGTCAGATAATCGAACCCGGCTTGCATTGGAGAGAGGTGAGTGCGTTAACCAATGCCCTACCCGGACACTCTGCATGCCCCCTCGGGTATAAAGGTTATATTTACGTTTTGGTAAATATAAAAAGATGTGTCTTTCATATGTGTCTGCAACACTCATCACTGCTATCATTTTAACTATCCATCATGGTGTATATCAGCGGGTATTACTGTGTAGAAACCATCCCGCAAACATTCCATCCTAAGGAGTTAAATGTGGACAGTCGAATTAGACATGTAAATTGATTGGTGCAATTTATAATACACTTTTACAAATTGTTCATGTATTGAACACACCCAAAACTTCGTCTCTTGTATACGTGGATTGAATGAGAAAAATGCACCCCAAAATACTTGATGAAGTCACGTATAATTTCCTTAATGCAAACACATTAGAAAGTAGAAAAGCAAATGAAAAATCTCGCCAACCTAGCACTCGACATATTCTATAAATATTTGTTCACTTTTTAAATCAACAGTTAGAATGATAGCAGTAATGGGGGTAGCAGGCACAGATGAAAGACACGAAGACACGACTTTTTACATTTAACACAATGTAAATGCAACTTTGATACCAGAGAGAAAATACACTACAAAAAGGTCAAGCTTCTGTGGCATTTTTGGATTATAAAAACACCTAAACTTTATTTGTTTATTCAAAACCTGTTAAGACGTATTAGGGAAAGACTGGAAGTTGATAATTAAATATGTATTGACGGTATTACATATACTTACGTTGTTGAGTAAATCTCCCACCTAAATCTAGAGGTGATACATACACGGAAATTGACAACCACTGAAAACGAAAATTGCACCTGTAATTTACAGGTAATTTTTCATATATATTATTACCTTGTACTTTAAAACACGCCTTACAACTGTACACACGATATAAAACTGATGATATAGCCAAACGACGCGTTAATAATTATCATTATTATCATTATTTTGTAAATTTGGAGTTACAAATTTTGAAATAAATTCATTATTTTTGTTGTGAATAGTAATGACACCTCTTTATAAAAAGAAAATGAAAGTACTGACACAGAAGCATAAACCTTTGAAAGTGAAACCAACATTGCATATATTACACCTGAAATTGTGTGTATGTGCAAAAATCTCTATATTTAGAGGTAAAAATATTCTGCTAAATTGATTCATACTCCAAAAATAGTAACAATGCACCCATAAAGAATAAGGGGTGTATATATCTGTGCGTGTGTGTGTGTGTGTGGGTGGATGGGTGTGTGTGGGTGTGTGTGCGTGTGTGTGTGTTTATATATAAACTTGAATTTATGAGGCATGGCTAAGAAGGTTAAACCTAAAATCTGTATTGTTCTAAAAATGGTGATTTTGGAATTGAATTTACAGAAATTTGTAAGTGAGCAAATTAAATGTTTACATACTGTGATAGTGTTACCTGTATTCTTTATGAAAGAATAAAAAGTCAGGTGGAATTTTATGTGTTTACTGGTTTTCATAGCAGCACAAATCTTTAGTTTTTCAGTGATGATAATTCTGATTACAGCTAATTTTTATGCATTAAAGGCGCACAGATTTAACATTTAACACATCTACTTCAACAAAACATAGATTCACATTAAAAAAAATTCATCTTTATTCAATGAAATAAAGATATAGATTTTATGTCACCATAACAACAGTTTTCACCTAGTTATATATATAGATATTCACGCATGACTGACAATTCAAGTGAAGTCTATATCTAATTTCTACACATATTATGACAGCGGAATTATTATTTACTATATGTACATGTACATTGTATAAAGAACAGTTAATTAAGCAGGAGAAAAGGACTGCTAAACTCCGTGAAAGTGTGAAAATAAATACCGGTAGGCCCTAATCTGACTAGACAAAAGTTTCCTACCCCATTCAAATAGACGTGCCCAGTTGACTGTTTAATGTAGTTTAGATCTAAATGAAAAGGAACAGAAAAAACTCGTGCTACGTGTCTTCATCTTTATTTCAAAATCTATTGTGCCGATACTTATTTACAGCAGTCACACTCAGTTAAGCTATAACCCTATCCTTCGTACGGTTCCGAGTAAGCGTCAAATTAGAATATATAGGTCTAAATATAAGCGTTTACTGACTCAGGTCGGTTAAAACCTGTTCAGGATTAGACAGAATGCAATATTCGAATTCAAAGTACGGTTACATTTATAGTCGTCGAATGGGGAATTCCTTCAATTTTTTATTATTATTTACAATCACTAAGTTGCAACTTAGAATCCTGTTATTGAAGAATTAGTTTACTGGGCCCAGTTCCTATTTGTTTTTCACCGTTGGGCAGATCTAACTAAACCGGAAGCACACGGAAGATGACTTTTATACCCACAGGTATAAGGTTTGCCTTTAAAAAATACCATTGTTTACACGTAAGTTGATGAACAAACAAATTAATTAGATATCTTTCTCTCCATAACAAAAAAATATTTGTGTAGAGTGTTGCAAATTACATATATAGCATATATATTAAAGCAAATTTACTATAGAATATATAGGGATAATCAGTATTCATTTTGCCTGTAATTTTGAAAATAGTTTAAAACAGGAAATATCTTTCTAATAGGACGTTTATTGGTCTCTTCCTTAAATATTAAAAACATAATTTTCATTTTCCATGACATGCATTGAATCACCCTATCTGCCTGAATTTTACAAAGAACTTAAATACGATTCAGTTTGATTATAAGAAAGAAAATAAATATGAATGATCTATTCACTTTACAAATAAACGCAATGTAGGTTAGAAATATTGTCTAGGTAGCGCTGTGGTTAGTGTGCCCGCTTCTTACGAGTGCAACCCAAATCATATGGAGAAATTTGTTACCATTACCCTGATTAACATATCCGCCATATTGCACACAGTACAGAAGCCATTGGCAGTATAGCTTATAGAGTAAAATATATAATAAATGTAAGAAGCAAGATTACCATAGCCATAAGTTCGATCTTAGCTTCAGAAACCATTGAACACGATTTACTCTGTTTAACACGCCAACAGTTTATATTGCCAGTGCGAAATCCGATGTTCTTTTTATATTTATAATGTTGAAGCGTAATTCGCCATTGACTCCATTGAAACAAAACATTTTGGAAAATTGCACGAAATTCGGTTTTCTGCTTAACTTTCGCCGGATATTTATCTATTCATCATAAAGCTCAGATTAGGAAACGGTCAAATGTAATAGGAATAACAGGACTTGATAACATAGGTCCCTCAACTGTATACGAAAAAGTTTTTTTTAGACTGAAAAGTCCCTTTTTCTCATTTACTTAATTAATGCGCTGAGGCGCTTTCTTCGGGGAACTTGATGATATACATATTTTGCATAATAAAGGGTTAGGGTTAAAAATCAAGAGGTGGGATCAGGTGCCATGGAGAAGTAAGCATCCCTGTCGACCGGTCACACCCGCCGTGAGTCCACAGTAAAATCAAAATGAAATACGTGAGGAACGAATTCTCGTCATAATTGGTACAGACGTCTCAACAACCGCCATCGAACAGGTAACTCAACATTTCACTTAGTGAAACAGAGTAGGAGTTGTCGCAAACAAGACTATTATACCTACCGTAAAATTAGCGGAACGTTGACATCAAACGCGGTTTTTGAAATCCCTGTGTCAATAAAATGATACCATATTTCTCCATATGCTCCATCCTCGGATTGGACAGGGAAGTATATGAAATGGAATGATGGTTGCCAACACGGATATATTTGTTTTCCTCCGGATACTTCGATATCCTCTCACAGTAAGCAGCCCCTCCCACAATATCAAAGTAAACAAGATGTATTAATGTAATGCAAGACATGATTTTTTAATTGCTTTAAAATAAATAAAGATATACTGTAATCACATGTTTTATCAATAATTGTCTTGATGTCATAGTTTTAGTTGAATCTAGGTTTCAGCATGATGTATACAAATATATCACATATTGAAAGGTTAGTGGGTTCAAAAATATATTTTATATGCACTTTTTCTTTAATAAAGATACTCCATATCACAGTTATCAGTTAGTAGTAGATATTTCAATGTCTTCTTTATCTTCTAGATAGAGAACAAAATATCTTAACAATAAGATGTTTTGATGACCTTTGAAATATCAAGAGATAATGAGTCTATCATTCGACATTTTTCCCAAGCATGGGTTTATATTTAATCATCTCGAAACGTCGAAGACAATATTAACTTTTAACTCTTATACGTCATGGTCAATGGGAAAAAACACTGATTTATGATAATTGTATCAATGATCTGGGTCAATATTAAAGGTTTTGGCCGAAAATCCCGTATTAGGTCAATATTATTATAGGCAATTAATAATTAGTGATGCAATTTTGAAAACAATATATTGAATGATATATTCAGTGCAAAGAATAACTTAATGGAGTACCGGGAGTACCACAAACAGAAACAAGTGTACCTGAGTGATTGCAATAGAAACAGACGATCAGCGATTTAAATGATGGAAACTTCTCTGTTATGTGTTATTGTACCGCATAGATATCATGCCTCAAGTTCTGAATGTACTAGGTAACACTATAAAATTAGACTTTGACAAAAGAGGATGTTATTTCTATGGTTATGTTCTAATAAGTTTTCTAAATTGTAGATATCCTACATCTATCAATCTTCATCAAAGACTTGGGCTCTTAATGAGCACAGATGAATATGATATATACAAGCATATCGTCTGTAATGTAATACGATCCAAACGTCTGCTAGGGTCTCGGAATAGAACACTGACAGCTGTACCTGTCACTTCCGCTTTGTACCTGGCATCACAGATGGACTTTTATAATATTGTCTACGGATACTCCTGCGGTAGATCCGCGATAAAAAGGAACAAACAAGTTTATAAACACTGCAGCCGCAGAAAAAAAGGCCATTCCAAGGATTTCCGTTTTTCTATAAATGTATGTAGATTCAGTGGCGGATTTAGATTTTTACTAACTAAATGTAGGGAAAATCATTCTAATCTCCGTTATAGGTTTTTTCCCCAGCAGTAACTTCGTGTAATACGTATACAAGTGAATATTATTTTAGGTCCATCGTGCTTGTGTTTCCCACATTGTCAACAGCTGAATATTCCTTACATAGTATTATGTCGAATATTCGGAATTATTAGGAATTGGGAAAATTGAAAGTTACATTTGTTTTAGTAGGCGCAATTGTTGAATCTATACCGCTTATGACCAGAATTTATTCGAATTTCTATTTCACTGAGGACTGTTGGTATTGTTCGAATAGGGGTGCTTAATGTTGTGGGGCATCTGATTCCACATTTGGTTTTCCACAGGTTCGTGTTTGTCCAATAATCGTCATATTTGTATATTTATTTTTGGATTGCCCAATGTTTAACACTTAAGTACATGTTACTATGCTTTATTTTATTTTGATCTATTTCTCTACGTAGGTAAAAAGGCAGTTTCTGTGGGTACGCCATTTAGTGACATCACTAAATACACATAACTCTATTAGACTTTAGAGGACATATGAATCGTGTCCCACCGAAATCGGTTAAAGAATAATCATTTGTTAAACCTAACGTATATTTGTCAATTGTTTTTGAAGCAGTCAATCTCGAATTTTGAAATCAGAGTTTTTCTTTTTGCATAACAAAAATTAATTGTTTTTTTTTCATTTGTTGGTAAGATGGCTATATTTTTGGAATGAAACCCACAAACAATTATCTTTGGATGGCCTCGTTCTCTATCATGTACACGTCTCTCTTCATTAAGGTTTTACACTGAAATAAGTTGTTCTGAGGTTATTGTGTTCTCGTTAAAAGCGAAGACGAATGCGGTTGGTTTAGAGAGTTGTGCTAGCCACGGGCTTTTGTCAATGAACAAGCTTTGTTTTGCATACCCAAATTCTTGACCCTTCATTGAATGTTGTTTGAACTCGTGAATGTCACGTTCGTTACACTGATAGTAATTAAGCTGTGTAAATATCGAGTACAATAAGGCTATTTGCTGACAAGCAAGCTCGTATACATGTAGTTAATACTTCGTCCGTAAACTACGTCACATCTGGATGATCGGATCGGATTATACTCATTCTTTGTCACGTGCCAATTAGCAGTTTATGGTGGTATGTTTATTTCCTCACCACTTGTTTGATTTCTATGTCGACACCGCATATATTATATCGACTTGTCAAAGCATGATCGTCTGCGGTAGTCTAGTGATACAGTAAGTAAATGTTCCCGGGTTCGATTCCTTGTGCCTGATTTTGCCTAAGGCTTACCGAGATAGTGACTATTATTTCGCCAAGTGCTCGGCATAACAAGTGAAAGTCGCAGGTATTTCATTTGAAACTTGATGCCGAGGTCTTGTGTCACGACAGGCTTGGTAAGTAAAGAACAGTCACTGTGTTGATGTCAGCACAAGCAAGCTCGTATACATGTAGTTAATACTTCATCCGTAAACTACGTCACATTTGTGTGATAGCACAAGTCAACATTTGTGTCACTTCAGCTAAAATTGTTAGAATATCCGTTTAAGTTTTGTCGGGATGTAAGACAACAAAAGAAAACAATTGCCAAATTATGACATCGACATTTTTGCTCAACAAAGTCTTGAAATATTTCCTTATTGACATATTTATTATTTTGCCCATTTGTTCTCTTTCCGATTTATTGATTTATTGCGCCAAACAAGATTTGACGTTATAAAGTGTTTTCCTCACTCACTAAATACCATATGAATCTTTATTTCATCTTTAAACATTTATATTGAACTAAATTCGAGCTCAGCCAATGAAAACTTATTGACAGAAACGATCGTCGTTAGCATTTATTTTGGCCTCTGTTGTAATACTGTAACTTTTGTATTGTTAAAAATATCTAATGAGGCTACTGGCTTTGCATAAGGTTTTAAAACATCATTCCTTGTTTTCTTTTTTCTTTTTTTTTTCTTGTTAAAACAAACATTAAAATAGTTTTGTTTTTTTACTTGATAATTATAAAAAAACACATATGTGAGTCAATTAAATGACACCTTGCCTAATGCCTAATTTTAATACGAAATGCGAATATTTAAAAGATGATATGTTTGATTTAGTACAATATAGATACAATATAGATCATGATTTTCATAAGAGTAGTAGTCGTGACAGTTTTAACATGTTTTTCCACAGCCTTTTCAGAGTATAAATGAGCGATATTTCCTTTTTCATTCGACTGTATGTAACAGTATAGATAACTGTTATATATACATCTGCCGTTTTGTCTCTATGACTGTTGAAATCATCTTCCGACTGGCATCTCGTAATATTAGCATTGCTCTGAAATTACATCCTTTCATCTATGTTCCAGAACTCGGGAGATAAAAGAAAATATTTTGTATATTTTTTTACCATACGAAAAAATACATATACAACGCAATTAAAACCACTGATTTCTATAGTACTTTTAACCGTGCATATGAACTATGTTGGTCGTTTTGCTTCTCAGTTTCAAGTATTGTGGTGTTCTCGTTTTCTGTGATGTGTAGTATATGTATAAATACCTATTCAAGAAAAACTTACTGTTCAAGTTAATGTAGGAAATCGTTTTACTTATTTGCACGCAAACTATTGTAATCTTTGTATACTTCTGAAAAAGTCTACTTACGGAATAGTAAAAAAAGACCAATGTATGCAACGAAATTTTATGGGAGTTTATGAAGGTCAAATATATACGTTAACGGTCCTTTTTAATAATTCTGCAATAACTTGAAAACATCACCAAGGAAAACCTCTTAACTCTGTAGTATATATTGTTTCCTCTTTCTTATACAAGGAATTGGTATTTTCAAATGCAACTACCAAGCACTCCTAAACTAACTTCAGTATATCATGTTTTAATTGTAAATGGACTAAATGATACCTGTATGCGGACACTTGTACTCATAACAAAGTCTTCAGACTGCGGATGTAACCATTACTTCTCCGTAGCACCTGCTCCGACATCTAGATTTCCCAGAGGTTTATGTTTGTCTAATAGTCATCAAGTTTGTACTTTGCATAATACGTCTCCTGAACCTTCTTACAGCTTATACATTGCAACATATTATAGGAGATGCTCATTCCTTCATTGCACCTAATTACACATCTGGATTTCCATAGGTCCGTGTTTGTCAAATATCACCAGATTTGTATATGTATCCTGGACATCCTGAATATTTATACTTTGGGATGATGATGATGATGATGATGATGATGATGATGATGATGATGATGATGATGATGATGACGACGACGACGACGACGACGATGATGATGATGAACCATATATTTGTGCTAGAAAGCATCATGACGTTTGGAAAATGGGAGAAAATGACAATGACATGAATTTGAATCTCAAACTTAATAGACGTCATCAAATTTAAATTGAAAATCTGCCCCAATGAATCACTCATTATGTACCTTTACTGTGCTTCGCCATTTGAAATGTATACAATACTTTAACTTTAACTTTGCAACTGCATTGTCAATATCAATAACAACAACAATATCAATAACAATAACAATATCAATAACAGAATCAGGAAAGTACACTAATTAAAACTAGCCTTAAACTCCCACTGTCATCACTTTTAAGCTTGTTTACCAGTGTAGTACATTTTGGTATTAGTTAGCTTTTACATCAAATTATTAATTACACACATGTTAAGAACTATTATCATAGAATAATAAATCACATCAAATATGTGTCAGAGCGTGACCTATTTAGTTACCCCGATACTTTGATATAATGTAAAAAGATATTAAGGTGTTATTACATACGTAAAGTACGTTGAAATCTTTATGGTTTATAAATAGGTCCAACTCAACACTCTTCAATCATCGCTTCCATTCCTTGTGTGTAAGTCTTACATGAAAATGCACTACAAGCACACGTCAGTCTACAAAATAACTTATATCGAACAAGAAATAAAACGTATAAGACAGAACTGATAAATTGGGGGTTCACGCTGAACGCTGAAATAATGTTTATGGAGTAGATTTACCTTTTAATTTTACCATATTCCTCAGATTTCGCAGAGATTAAGGGATCGGCACAGTCCGAAAAGAAATACTGGTTACGTATAGTTAGGTGATAGCGGAATTATGTAAATTATTTTATCTGTACATAAATCAGATAATAATACGAGACGTGGGCAATATGTACAGCTAGTGGAATCTGATGGAGTTTAAATTTTAGAGCTTTACGTAGATTTTGAGCATTTACACAGTCATAATTAGGATATTCGTCATTTATACTATCGTCAACTTATTTAATTTATATTTTTGACTGTCCTTTTGTTTTGAAAATAAGCAATATTACAATTAAATGATGTAATATAATAATGGAGGTCGGTGTGAAATATATCTAGATTGCTTTCGTCTCTACCAGTATAATACCTTTTACTCTCTGACAATGTGAAAGTATACGAAAGGATATCCATTACTGATGTTTTTTGTCACATACAAATCACTTATACTGTTGTCTTGGGCTTTCTATTTGTTGACGTCTCGCATAAAGGATGTTCTCATATTACAACATATAATGAAATATCATATGATAAAATTATATTATAAAAATAAGAGATACCAATGTATTAATCTTTAGAATGATTAGGAGACATTATACAAATATGTTGAAAAGTGGACATCCAGAGGTGAGGTCTGGTTCCAAAGAGAAGTAAGCGTCCCCTGTTTACCGGTCACAAAAAAGCGAGTATAAAGTCCAATTCATTTGAAATAAGTTAAGAGCAAATGTTCGTCACAATTTATACAAACCACTCAATATACTTCTATTGAACATGTAACTCAACATTTCATATAGTGAGACAAAGTACATGTAAATGCAAACAAGATCATTATACCGACCGCAAAATTTGCGGAACGTTGACATTATACACGAATCCCGGTATCCCTGCGAAAACAGTGCTATATCAAAATATGCTAAAGAAGGGATTTAATTGATTATCTATTTGTTTATGCAATATTTGTCAATGTGAAAAAATATATTTATATAACGTTGCATTTTTAACTTTATACCTTGGTACTGGTTTTGAACTTGTGAGTGACCTATTGGTAGCGTGTTGGACTTGCAAGCCTTTGAGAGGTCCTGGGTTCGATTTCCTTTGCCAATTAAAAGTTCTTAGGGATAAGAGTAAAATCCGTTACGGCAGGTGTGACACTTAAAAGAACCTGCCTGGCTCAGTCTGTAGCGCTCGACTCTTGATCTTGAGGTCGTGAGTTCTAGTCCAGCCGTTCTAGTCCTTCGGATGAGACAGTAAAAATCGAGGCCCCGTGTAGCAGTAGGTGTCGGCACGTTAAAGACCCCAGACTGCTCAATGGCCATAATACCGAGCATAGGCCAAAATTTGAAGCCCTTCACCGGCAATTGGTGACGTCTCCATATGAGTGAAAGGTTTTTGAGTGAGGCGTTAAACAACAATAAACAAATAAAAAAAGAACCATCACCGTATTGGCGTCAGTAAATGAGAGTGTAATTACACTTATTATGAATGTATATTCATATTGGGCCAATGGATTTTACATTGTCTTTAATTCAATAGTAATTGATTAACCACACTCATATTACTGGATGATAATATTCACCAAAATACAAGTTCCCTTTATTCTTAATATAAAGACAAAACAAACACCCCAAAAATAATAATAGAAGAAGAATTTTCCCATAAAACCCATAATATTTAGATATGATTAAAGGAGTTTGTTCACTTGATTTATCCATCCTTGTGACAGTAAATATATGCATATCTGAATAAGTCATAGAGCTACAGCATTTCAAACATAATCGAAGATACGCAAGTAAAATTCTAAAGCGCTATAATTTTCTCCTATTCATACTAAAAGAAATAAACAGAAAATTCTTATGTTCTCTCATCAAGCCACCCCTTCCGATATATTTCGTTATTTTCAGTTGTCAGGAGGGATTAAACGCGTAAAGAGCTCACACCCACTGAGGATGAAAGCGATTACCAAATAACATGTCACAAACCGTTCTATTCTTGTGTAATCGACAGCAAAATCGTAGGGTTATGTTTTTGAATAACCCCGTATATCAACGAAAGTTGAAAAGAGCCACGCGTTCCCTCTTATCACTGTTTGAAGTAGCGTGTTCGATTCGTATCTACGCAAAATATTATCAATTTTGTATCTTTTCGTGTATACTTTCTATAAACAAGCATAGTACAGCTATCTAAAATTTGCCAGGAATCCAAATTCCTCATAAATCATTTTTATATAGAAGTTGTCATTTAAATAGAATTAACATGATTTATTATGTTTGATAATTCCGCCTGTTACGCTATAAGAGAGGGCAGATAGGTCTGGAGTGTATTAACAATTATTATGATTTTCCAGTTCCCTTGGTGCCGGCCGCGTACAGCTGCGATACGGATTTGTCGTGCAGTTATTTAGCGGTTTTACATAATTTAACATGTTTAGTGTGTGACTTTTCTTAATCATGAAATAAATAAACAAACTCAAACACACACATCTCGTCTAGATTGGCTGGTAACAATGCAATGCTTTAAAGTGATCGTCCAATGGTCCAGAAAATGATGAAGTACTTTGAAAAGTACATATTGTGTAATATTCACAGCTTGTCGTAATAAGTTCTTGATTTATAGAAAGTGTAAAAAAAACTTTCTACATAGGCTTTCTCTTGCATTTGTCAGATAACCATACAGGTTGGTAAGAAGGCAACGTGAACTTGTCTGAAGACACTGTTATGATTTAGAACAGAATGTTCATTTATCAGAAGACAATGCTATTTGACAGAAGACGAAATTATGTTTCACAAAACAATGTTGATATATCAGAAGACCATGTTAATTTCTCATAAGACTTTGTCAGTCTGCTTGAAAACAACTTTAATGTATTAGAATACATATGATTTGCAGACAACATAATTGTCTTGTTGGCTCTGATATTAATGTAATGGGTGCTTGGAGGAAACCGGGGGACCCTGAGAAATATCCACTTGTCCAGACTAAACATCTAACATATACCCCTCATCAATTCAAAGATTAAATTCAGGTCACATCGTTGAGAAGACAATATCATTTTGTCAGAATACAGTGTTTATATTTGTTAGAAGACAATATTAAATATTCATAAAAGATAATTATCTCTCAGAAGACAACGATAATATTTTGAAGATAATATTTCATACTTTGTCATGTCAGATAGTTATGTTTAATTTAGCAGATATGTTCATGGATTCGTCACTTGATAGAGACATTTTTTAAATTATTGGTCAAGATAACAAGAAAAGATTTATTTCACAAAACACGTTACTATGAAATTATTGCTTTCAAAATAGGTTTCTATTAGTATTTATTAAATAAATCGATATTACATTTACAATGTCAATATTAAAACGTCGTTATTTCACAGGTTAAGATAATGACGGACAAGTCACAAAAAGCAAGTCATTCTAATGTCTGACATGTCAACACGAAACACGAAAAATCAAAATAGGATCCGAAAAGATGACATAACAAACTGATGAGTCATCATAACATCTTAGAGGTCAACATAACATCCGATAAGTCAATATTACACAAGTCTAATAAGTCAATGTTATCTGACAGGTCGATATAAAATTTGATGCATCAGTATGACATCTTATAATTCAAAATGATATCAATATGATAACTGATAGTTCAATATGATAACTGACAGTTCAATATGATAACTGATAGTTCAATATGATAACTGATCGACAAGTCAATATGACATTTGGAAAACTTTAGTTGACCTGATTGCTGATAAGTCTATATGACATCTTACAAATCAATATCGTATATAACAAGTCAAAATGACATCTGATATTTCATCATTTTATCTGAAACGGCAGATATAATATTTTGTTTTATTTCAAATATGATATTCAAAATGGGATTTGACTTCTAAAACAATAACAAATGTCAATATTACATATGGCAAGATGGATTATATCTGACAAGTCCATATAACATTAAATGAGTCAACATAACATTTGATGGTCCAAGTCAACATCCGAGAAGTCAACATAACACCTTCTGGATCAAGATGCGGTCAATATATCAGAGAGAGGAGTGAGGAATATACCGTTCGAAATTTAAATGGATTTGCAACTAAGTACG